>PVJL010015893.1:0-22717 GCA_004026885.1 Lyroderma lyra
CTCCATGCAGCTATGGGCTATAGGACAAGGGAACCATTTGAGGACCAAGTGATGGAAACCATTTTCTATTTCAACAGGTGCTGAGCTGACCTGCCTTTTTAATGGAACTTTTAATAAATATTTCATTCTTCTATAATATGTGCAGAATCATTTCAATAGCAGTAGTATCCAAAATATTTTCCATAAGCATGTTAGCCCTCTTTTGTACATATTTAAAACTAAATTCTCACTTTATATCTATTTCATCAACCAAAGACAGGGTAAACTTGTTGGTCTCAACAAGTGATGTACACCAATAAGCAATACAAAGGAATGAAAACAAAGTGTCCTCATTGTCACATTCATGAATACTCTGCATCTAGTCAAACAGCCATTAATGGAGCTTGGTACCTGTGTCAGCTGCCAAGCTCTGTGAGATCATGAAAATATACCTGGTAGGTCGGGACCAGAATGGAGATGTTGTCCACACCAACAGCCAGCACCAGGAATGGGATGACCTCAATGACAATGAGGGTGAGGGGGATCCCAATGTAGCTGAAAATGCCCAATGAGCATTCCGCTGAGCACAACACAATGAAGATGCCCACGATGCAGAGGGAGACTTTAGAATCCACCTGGGAGATGCAACAAAGACACAGTAGTTAGAGTATTTTCTATCCTCTCTTTAACTAAAATGTTCTCATTTCCACCTCCTTACATGCATAGAGATGGGCTGAAGTTAAAAGTATAATTACCAATTTGAGAGAAGATATGAAAAATTGTCCAGGTCTTCCCTAGCAATATTGTATGAGTTCTCATTGTTAGATAATGAGGTAGACAAATTTGAAAAAAAAACAGACTATGTGAAATAAATTTAAGTTTATGATAAACCAACAAGTTGTAGCTAAAGAAAACAGTTGCAGGGAATAGAAAATGTTACATACAACTGAAACAAAAGGGAATTTAGAGCACTTTTGAACACTATGAATTAAGATTAAGTAGAGGCAAAAATATGATATCATTCTGTACGTTGTCATTTCTAATAGACAGACACACAGACCCAGATCAATGCAGTCTACTACACACACTCACACTATACACACACATATTCTCTCTCTCCACTACACACACTTTCTCCATAACACACACATGGTATACTACACACACATGCACACACTCTCTCCACTACAAACACACACACACACACACACACACACACACACACACACACACACACACCATTTACCAGAAGCCTGCTACAGCTTTTAATGTGCCCCAAGGCAATAGAAATATACAAAAACATGATGGCATAGCTGATTACAATAGTGAAAATACCACTGTTACTTTCACGATTCAGTTCATCTTCAATACTTTGTTCAGCAGTACAAGCAATGGTCAGATTTGTATTATTGTAATTTTTCACAAAATTAATACATCTAAAAATATAACTTTGTGACAGCTAAATGAGAAACGTCTCCCATCTTCTATGAGACAAAAGTCATGCTTAACATAACATTTCTCCTTCATTAAGATCTTCTGTACTGGAGATTGGAAGGTAAAACCATCCCAGACATGCTGAGTTTTATACTATTTAAGTAATTTTAGAATAAATTTAAAAATTGGTTCATGATCTTATTTTTTAGTAAAAAGTATTTCTAAATGAAGCATTGTATATTATAATAAAGACATATAATCATAAAATAAAATTTAAAAAGCTGACCTATAGATTCAATACAAACCCTACCAGACTTCTAGCTGACTTCTTTGTAAAGAGATGATTCTACAATTCACATGGAATTGCAAGAGGCCTCGAACAGTCCAAAAACTTCTTCTTCAAGAACAAAGTAGGAAGATTAACATGTCCTGATTTCAAAATTAATATAAAAAATCAGTTATCAAGACAGTGTGGTCCTGGCACAAGTATAGACAATGTAGATCAAAGAAAGAGTCCAAAAATAAAGCAAGTATCTCTAGTCATCTAATTTTCAACAAGGTTAACAAGAATATCAAATGGGGGGAAATAGTATTTTAACAAATGGTATGGGACAACAAGATGGCCACATGCAAAAGAATGTTGGACAGCTCATACTATATACAAAAATAAAAACAAATGAATTAAAGTCCTAAAAATAAGAGCTAAAATAATAAATTTCTCAGTAAGAGCAGAGGTGTAAATCTCCATGACCTTGGATTAGTCAATGGTTTCTTAGCTATGATACCAGAAGTACAAGCAAAAAAAGAACTGGATTTTATCAAAATTAAAAACTTATATGTTTCAGAAGACACCATCAAGAAAGCGAAAAACAAAACAAAACCAAAAAACAACAAGCAAACCAAAGAATGGGAGAAAAGTACTTGGAAATCATTCATCTGACAAGGGACTTGCTGAATATATTTGGAAATATATCTGATAAGGGACTTGCAGAATATGTAAGAATTCTTATACTTCAATAATGAAAATACAAATAACCCAGTTATTTATAGGTAAAGCATGAAAATAAACATTTCTCTAAGAAAGTTATACTTATGGCCAGTAAGCCCATAAAGAGATGCTCAAAATCATTAGTCATCAAGGAAATGCAAATCAAAATTGAAATGAGATACCACTTCACACCCACAAGGATAACTAGAATCAAAAAGTCAAATGATAACAAGTGTAGGCAAGGATGTGGAGAACCTGAAGCCTTCATGGTTGTAGTCACTTTGAGAAACAGTCTCAGAGTTCTTGAAAGGGTTATCATATGACGTAGACATTCTAATCCTAGGTATATTAGGGCTGTCCAGAAGCAATCCAGCTGGAAATGTCTCTATTTTCATATTACATACTGGATACATTCTGGATAGTCCTCAAATACCCAAGAGAAATGAAAACATAAGTACACACAAAGACTTGTCTGCAAATATCCATAGCAGCATTATTCATAATAGTCAAAATTCAGACACATCCCAAATGTGCATTCATTGATGGATAAACAAAACGTAGTATATCCATAGGCTGGAATGTTACTCAGCCATAAAAATGAATTGGAGGACCAACACATGCTACCACTTGGATGAACCTTGAAAGCATTATGTTAAGTGAAAAATGTCAGGCACAAAAGTCCACATATATCATTCTATTCTAAGTCAAGAATATGGAAATGTATGGACACATGAACCAGAGTGGTTTTGTAGGGCCGAGAGGTGGGAGGGAGAGAAGATAGCAGGGTGACACCTAAAGGATATGGGGTTGCTTGGTGAGGGAAAAAAAAATTTCTAAAATTGGCTGTGGTGATGGTGGTGCAGCTCTGTGAATATACTAAAAGCTACTGAACTGTATACTTTAAGTAAGTGAAATGTGTGGTATGTGAATTACATCTCAATAAAGCTGTTTCTTTAATATACTGAATGTACATTATAAAGTATAAAGACAAAGCCCCCTGTCCTCCTCAGTCCCCTCCCCACTCTAAAGTTGCAAACCTTTCCCCGATCATTTGCTTTGTATTTTTCTAGGCATGGACAGCACATATTGTACATATTTACCACTACAAGCTGATTGTAGTGTTTATTTAAATTGTAATGAGATACCACTTCTTTGAGTATCTTTAGTGACTACATAATTTTCCACTGTGTTTATCCCCTACTAATGGATATACAGCTGGTTCCCAGTTTTTGATGTTAGAACATGGTGCAGGGAACATTTCTACATATATACTATTGCATTATTGTGCAGAGATATCTGTTCAATATTTATACGTAAATTTCTTATAGATTTTTTTTTCTTAGCATCACTAGTACTGAGTGAAAAAGCCATAACTTCCATCTGATGTTGGATAACTTTGCTGAATGATGTTTAAGTGCTCCCTGCTAGTGTCTGGCTTCCCACAAAGCAAGACAGTTGTTTACACCCCATGAGCCAACTCACTTTCTTTCCCAGGCTTGGGCCCCTTGGAACTTCTCTGTATCATTATGGTAATTATTGACAGGCAAGGTAATCATAAGGGCTGTGGCATTATTGTAGTTTTGATGTAGAAAGAAAAAATATAACAACAAAAAGACTATAAACGTGGAGAAATTTAGATATATTCAAGGTGGGGAATCACAAGACAAGTAGGTGACTGAATTCTCACTGGGGCTGTAGAGTATATATCCTAGTCCTCTAAGAACAAAAAAGGAGTTCACTTAAATAGTGTCTATGTGGTTCAGTTAATGAATAAAAAGGATTCTCTATCTGAAGTAGGCACAAGATATCATTCATTAAGAATACTGCTTTTTTCATTACATAGCATATGCATGGTAAAAATTTCCAACACAGCAGAAAGGTGTGCAGTGAAAAGTCTCTCTCCTTCCTTAGTTTTCTCTCTTCTCTTAGTACTCCTTCTCCTCCTGTGACTGCATGTGGTTTTCAAGAGACATTCCACATGTGCACAAGAAAACACATATTTTTCCCCTTTCATTCTTATTTACGTAGTCATGTACTAATCTGCACATTAAGCTTTTAAATTTATATCCTGAGACTGCTCCATTTTAGTACATAAAGAGCTTCCTTATTTTTTTCTGCTGTCTAATATTTTCTATTATAATTTAACCAACCTCCTGTTGATGGACATTTTTACAAATTTTGAAATTATAAAAAAAAGATTGCAAAGAGTAACTTGATATTTTTAATGTATAAAATATATATATGTATAATGAATTCTTAAAAGCACAATCACTGAATCAAAAAGTAACTGCATTTTAAATTTTGATAGATTCTCCCAAATTGCCCTCCAAAGAGGCTACACTATTTTTCATTCCTGTAATCATTCAACAAAATATTTACAGAGACCTACTTTTGTGCCAGGCATTATTTTACGTACTATGAATACAAGAATTGACAAAAGAAATAAAAATCCTTGCCTTCCTGAAGCTTATATTCTAGTAAGCAAATTACACTTACACCAACACAGTAGTTTCCTCATACTTTAACCCACACTGGGTTTTAATGAACTCTTAAATCTTTCAATCTTTTGAGATACATTCCACTAACTAGAGTGAGGTTGAACACTTTTTGTTTGTAATTAAAAGCCATTTGTGTTCTTTTGTCAACTGTCACATGGCTTCACCCACTTTATTTTTGGGTTGCTATTTTCTTCTGTTCACAAGAGTTCTTTATATATTAAGGAAATGCTGTTATGTAACTAATTTTTCTCTGGTTTGTTTTTATTTTTTAAGAAACCTTATGTTGTTTGTTCTCCACATAAGAATTTAAAATTTTCAAATTCATCAGTGTTTTCTTCTATGGTTTCCTGGTTTTCTTCTTGTTTAGAAATGCCTTCTCCATTATTAAAATTATTCAAAAAATTCTTTCTGCATTTTCTTCTGGTACTTTAATAGTTTCATTTCTTACAATTCAATCTTTAACCCAACTGGAATTGATTTTGGTGAAAGGTATAAGGTAGATCAAATTTAATTTTGATGACTGTGACTAGCCAGATGGTGACACCATCTTTACCCCACCAATGAGAAATGGCAATTTAAGATTTCAACATAAGAATTTGCAGGGGGTGATGTGGAACACAAATATTGAGACCATGGCAAAGACTTTACAACTCAATAGGGAGTTTTACAAAAGGTACAGTAAGAACACAGGAATGTAGGGACTGAGGGCTGGCAATAATAGCAATAACAGCAATAAGTAATAGGTCCCAGAGATAGGAATCTTGGTTTCAAAGAACCAACCCAAACAAACTTCAGTGGAAAAAGTCATTTACCACCTTATGAAGCAAGGATGCCAGAAGGACTTGCTTGAGGCATGATCAAGCTTAGAAACTGAGTACATTTGTGTCATATGGATTCTCTCTATTTATGCTCTTCCTCTTTGACTTTCTGACTCTCTCATTCCATCCTGCCTCTGTCACTGCCCCAGTTACTTTATCGCTTGGTCATGTTTTGCTGTCATTTGTAATGACTATGGACTGAAATCTTTGCATAGTTCATTCACTTTCTAGCTCCTATAATTTTTTTTAATTCATTTTTATTGTTAGACTTATTGGGATGACATCTGTTAGCAAGGATTACATAGGTTTCAGGCATACAATTCTACAGTGCATTGTCAACTTGATGTATAATAAGTTCACCACCTAATGTGACTTCTCTTTCCATCACCTTATATTTAGCTTCCCTCCTTCCTCTCCTACCCCCTCCCTTTTCTTGCCTCCCTAACCCACTCATCCCCATATAAACATTAAACGATTTATTGTGTCCATGGGTTATTTGTGTGTTCATTTCTTTATTTCTTTGCTTTCAGTTTTATATTCTGCATATGAGTGAAGTCATACAGTTCCTTGTTTTTTCTGTCTGACTTATTTCACTAAGCATGATGATCTCCAGGTCCATCCATTTTGTTGCAAATGGCAATATTTCATCTTTTCTTATAGCTGAGTAATATTCCATTTTGTATATGTACCACAGCTTCTTTATCCATCTGTCGCAGGGCACTTTGTTTGTTTCCATGTTTTGGCCACTGTGAACAGCGCTGCGATGAACATTGGGGTACATAAGTCTTTGCAGACAAAGGTTTTCAAGTCTTTTGGGTAGATCCCAAGAAGGGGAATTGCTAGGTCAAATGGTAGCTCCATTCCCAATTTTCTGAGGAACCTCCACACTGCCTTCCACAGTGGTTGTACCAGTTTGTACTCCTATTTTTACAAAACACTTTGAGGTTTCCCTCATGCCATGAATACATAAACCAAAGGTTTGTTGAAATCTTAACCCCAAAAGTTATAAGACCTGAGAGAGATGATCAGGCCATGACAGCAGAACCTTAATGAATGGGATTAGTGCTTTGAATAAAGTTTTCCTAGAACTCTGCTGCCCCTTCCACCCTGGAGGGATACAATGAGATGTCTGCAACTTAGAAGAGGGTCCTACCTGACCATGCTAGCACTGTGATTTCAGACTCCCTCTTTCTAAAACGGTGAGCAATAGGTTTTCTGTTGTTAGAAGCTATTGCAGGTATTTTGTTACAGCAGTCCATGTGAACAAAGATGGTCTTAGAGAATTGGTACTGATTTTTTTAAGTTGTAATCTGAGTTACCATTACTATGCTTATAATATAGTGAAACATATAGTATCTACAATCAATGTGTGTGGATAGATGTAATAATGTGCCTATGAAAACACTTTACATAATAAAATGAATAATTGAACCAAAAGAAAAAAAAAGAAATGGCATTTTATTATATGAGGCAGAGAAAAATTTAAACACAGGTCATAACTTATCCCCTCTCACTGCATGAGGAGAAGAGGATGTATTTGGCCTCTTCATTAGGACAGAGAAAAATCTCCTGAGCTACCTGTAATTGGGCTTCATATGCCAATGTTGTCACATGAATCATTACCTCATTGTACCTCGGACCACCTGTTTCATGGTGCTACATGAATCAGCAACGAGCAAACCAAGTACTCCTCTCACCATAGAAGTGTCTGAATTATTAACGAATTGGTTTAGAAGAAAAGAAATCTATCAGCTTTCTTCCCTGCCCCAATATCTTGCACAGTACTCTACCCAATTAGAGTAGAGATGTTTTTAACCTGAGATCCACAGATTTCCTAGGGAATCCATCATTCTACAGATGAGCAACATTACATGGGTGTGCACAATGACATTATTCTTGGTAAATGTCTTTAGTTTCTGACATCTTCCCAAAGTGCAACCTAAAGACAGTTAATAACATCCACTTCTTTGAAATCCAGAAAACAAAACAAAACAAAGACCAAAGGAGATAGTATATTTGGAATTTAAGAACTGGGAAATAAATAAGACTGCTCAATTTATGAAACCTTGCCTACTACTGACAGAATCAAGACTACTTCAATTAATTAATTAAATCAAAGGCTTCTCTTACTTACCTTCATAGCCTCCTAACACAAGCCATGGGAACACTGGTCCACCAAAAGTACCCAGACTAGGATTGTGGACAAAACTGGTATCATTCAGAGAGGCAGTAGCCCTGCCAAGAAGTTTAGAAAATACATCTCAATTAAAAGAGGCCTCAAGATATCACAGAGACCTAAATATTATACAAGTAACAATAGTCAGGCTATCCTATTTTTTTCATTCCTTTATTCAACAAAATATTCACAGATTCTAAGCACAACGTGGGCCCTGAGATTCTCTAGATGAAGAAAGTACAGCACTTGCCTTTGGGAGGTCAGAACCGCTGAATGAGAAGCAGGCTGATACAGCATGATGTGGGGCAGAGAAGAGGGAGCAACTAATACAGGAAAACCATCACCCAAAATAGACCTGAGCAGCACCAGGTCTCCAAGGGTGAGGGGGAATTTACTGGGGCAGGAGGAAGTGAGAGTTCCATGCAACTACCACCGTGGAGGGAGAAGAAAAAGAAGAGGCACATGAGAGAGGGGAGAGAAAGAGGATGGCAGTTTGAGGAACAACCAGCATTTTCTGTCTAGAGCATGAGGCACCCATGAGGGGATACTTCCGAGGGAGGGGATGGGGCTGGAAAGGGAAACACACAATGAAAGGAAAGGTTTGGTGCTAGCCTAAGTAGTTGGAATTTGTACCCTGTAGGAACTGGGGAATAATCAGACATTAGGGAAAACGAGGTCAGGAGCTGTTTCACAAAGTTAATTGGGGTTGCAAAGGGGAAGAAGTTCTGCAAGTGGGAATGAAAATGGAAACAGGGAGACCAGTGAGGAGGTTTGTGCAATGGCCCAGGCAAGGGAGGGATGAACAGGAGTGCACTGAAGACAGATCATATGCCAGAACTCTGCTGGGAGTTTAGGAGGTTCTCAAATACAATCTTAACCACTGCCCTTCAGAGCCAAGGAATGATGGAATCAAGCCTCAAAGGTCAGGTCACCTGCTTCGGACAAGAGGGTGCAGAGATGCTGCCAGAAGCTTGTCCCTTCATCCCACACATGAGACTCTGCTGCCACATCACGGATTTGCAAGCTCATGCATAAGGTTAAAATCCATAAAAATTACATGAGGAGGAATTCAGGAATACAGTCTCAATTATCACTAATTGGTAGGTAATGATGCTGTTACATGATACAGGAGTATAAGGAAACAATCAGGTCTGGGCAGGCCGGATTTGCCTTTCCAACAAGACCTCCCAAGGAAAGACCAGGGAAAGCTGGAGGGTGGGGGTGTGTGAGAGTTAGAGGCACACCAATGTAACCACACATCAAGCACGGACTGCTGCCACCCAGGATGGGCTGCTGACAGCCATGTTTACACACCTATTTGAACCATGCCCCACTTGGACAAAACACAAGTCTTATTCATGTCCCCCACCATAAAATTTTGTTGACTTTTACTTTGTACTACAAGTTAAAAGAAAGTTTATTTGTTTACATACAAAAATTATAGAATTGTAAACAAATTTTTCAAACTGTTCATGGCTGTCCTGTACCATACCTTGTGGAGCATGGTGGTTTAGGGTAGCTGGGCATACACTTACTGTTTTATGGGCAGAACTCATGTTTATAGAGGTGATCTTTTTGAAGTAAACACAGCCATACCACCTAAAGTGTCATATACTAGTGACAAGAACAGACAAATCTTAAGGTCACCAAACCAGAGCAGAAATGAGTGTGCTCAACTCTTGACATGTGGCCAGTTGAGCAGTGACTCAAAGGTTATGCTTTTCATTTTATTGTAAATATAATTATTTTCTTAATTTCATTTTTAGATTGTTTATTGCCCATGGATTAATTCTCCTTTAAATATTTGGTAGTCTTCGTTCATTATGAAGCCATCTTAATTTGGGCTTTTCTTTGTGGGAATGTTTTAAGTTACTAATTGAATATACTTATTTGAAATAGATCTACTCAGACGGTCTATTTCTTCTTTAATCTATTTTGATAGCTTGTATCTTCTACAAATGCACACATTACATATAAGCTATGTAATGTTTTGCCTTCCCGTTTCATGTACTCCCTAATAATCTTTTTTCTTCTATAAAGGCAATAATCATGTGCACTCTCTCTTAGCTGATTCTAATAATTTGTATTATCTCTCTATTTTTCTTGAGAAATTGAGATAAAGCCTTGTCTATTTTGTTGTTGTCATAGTATCTATTCAACTCAGGTCCACTAGCATGTATATCATTTCAATCCGTCTGCTTTTTAGTTTCTTAAGGTGGAAGGTTACACTGTTGACCTGAGATCATTTTTGTTTTTTTATTTTTTAATTCATTTTTATTGTTAGACTTCTTGGGGTGACATCTGTTAGCAAAGATTACATAGGTTTCAGGCATACAATTCTACAGTGCATTGTGAACTTTATGTTTAGTAAGTTCACCACCTAATTAAATGCCAGGATCTGTGAATGGGCCTACTCCTGGAGGGGCACATCAGTTGATGACAAATCTCTGGGATTAGAAATTCGGGAAGAGATCCAAACTTACCCTGCTGTCTTAAGAAGCTGCCAGGTGACTTGCTTTCACAACTACAATGGTTACAACGCTCGGTTATGGTACGTTGGGATGAGGGCAGTAAAAAGGCCACAAGACTCATTATTCTTACCAAAACCCCGCCATTTTTCCTGAACAAGCACACCTTGGCTTGCTCTGGGCTTCTGCCAGAGTTCTGAAAAGTTGATATTGACTGAGTTTGACAATCTTTTCATTCCAATACAGGTCTTTAGAGGTGTTTACTCTGCCATTGACAATGTCCTTCTTGGGTTTATTTATTTATTTTGCAGCTGTTTATTTTAACACATATTATCTGTAGCTGAACTCCATAAACACTTCAGGAAATGTTGCCCATACACTGGAAACAATGCTATTTTCAAAAGTCTTATTGTTTTCAAAAATTAAATGAAAAGTCATTCTTCTGTTCATATATTGCATGTTTACATAGATGTATTATCTGAATACTCTGTCCATACTTTCATGTCTAGCTTATTATCCCTGTTCTTCAAGTTCTTCTTATACATAGAGGATATTGACCACATGATCCAGAGAGTTTTAAAGAGATTCAGCAAAGTAGTACTTATAAATTATTTAGAAGAGCAATAGATCAATAAACATTACAAAAAGTACATAATTATTCTTATTGTAATTATTTAAACAATCCCTCTTTAAGTCTCCAGCCCCTCTAATTCCTTTACTGTTTATTTTTTTATAAAACTTATTTTCTTAAATTATATTATGTTTTCATTTGTTGTTTATTTCCTGCAGCCCACACTGGAAAAGAAGTTACCATGACAGTCGCTAGCCCTTTGTGAACACATAATACTTAATTGCTAAGTAAATGAATTATGTTTATGTCACCGTGGGCAATGGGATCCAGATCAAGGCAATTTTGTTTCTTCTGCATTTAGCACAATCCCACGTGGCAATTCTGCACATGTGACAAAAGTACCTAGTAAGCTTTATTTAAAAATATCTCTTCATAATTGGACAAAGCCGCCAACTCCTCTGAAATATGGTAACCCAAGAATTAGCCTAGAGTTGTGAAAAACTATTTGTTCTACTCTGACTATTTTTACAATAAAATCAAATAGTTTAAAACAACTATTAAAATTTAGATATCAAGTAATAAAATTATATAACATATCAAAAAGTTATAAAAATACTCTTGTAAAAGAAATGGAGAAACTTTGTGTGGAGTTTCTGTTACTGGCATTGCCCATTAATATGCCCACTGTGACTGTTAAGAGCATGGATGTGTTGTGACAGGGAAACACCTGTCTGATCTGGCAGTAAATGCTTCAGAGAGCAGCCCTGCTTATAAATGTCATGATTTGGAAGTTAAGATTCAAAATAACAAGGACATTGATAAACATCATGGAGAGGGTGTCTGGCATCTTTCTGCCTTTGAAGAGTTGCTATTGCATTAATTTTCTGCAAACCACACAGCCATCTCATGGGTGGAAAAAGCAGATGTGAAATTGGGTTGTAATGGTATGAAATGGCTGAGGAGAATGCTGATCAAAGCCCAAAGAAACCCCGGGGTTGCAGTGAAAACAAACCCAACTTCAGGATTGACACACATTGTTTAAGGCCAAGTGTGCCTCTCAGGAAGCCAAAGTCTTCATGGGAGGACTGACTATCTTATTACTCCTATTGCAAGAACACATTCTGGGAATTGTGGTTAACTTGTATATGGGAGAGAAACTTACTACATTCTTTCCTGAGATTTAGCTACTCCATAACATGTTAAACAAGATATAGATCACAACAGAAAATAAAGTCTATGCAAGTTAAAATGTTAAAGATTTAGTAATATTGGGAGATCCCTGGTGGTATAGTGACTGGGATTCAGCGCTCTCAGTGCCATGGCCTGGGTTTACTTCCCAGTTAGGGAAAAACCAAAAAAAGAAAAGTAATATAAAAATATTGTCAGTACTAAAAATAAATAGTAAGTTTTATTAGAATGAGGAGCTCTGGTGTTTCTGAGCTATAACCCTGGTAAAAGCTGAGAGTAAGGTGACATACATGGAAGAGAAATAACACTCTGTAACTTTATGGACTTCAAGTAAAAAAAGTAGAGATGATATAGATAATAAAAGAAGAGACCCTCACATCAATCACTTCATGGGAATATTAATTAAAATGTCAATATAAGAGTAAGGAGTAATAAAATTTTCATCGAAAATCTAATTCTAAGTGAGCCACTAAAATGGGTTCTCATGCAAGGTAATTATTTCTGCTTCTCTGAGCTGTAGATTAGCAATCATAAAAATGCCTCCTGCCCAGATTATAAAATGAGAAATCCAATGGCACATGCATAGAGATTGCTATATGGAACATATTACAGTAACATATCTTAGTATATCCATCATGATAAGCACCACATTCACTTGAACTGTGCAAAGTGCATGTGCTGTTTAGGGCTGCAAGCCCTAGTACTGCTGCCTCCATCATTGTTTAAGAAAACCAAAGGGGAGACTGTGTGCATCACATGAAACTGAAGAAGCCATCTACCTCACACAGCACCCAAGAGCCAGGTGTTGGAGCGGGGGTGGCAGTTATGACAGACTGCTGGGAAGCAGGCGAGGGACTGGGGCTGCCAGGGACACTGGAGACAGCACAAGGAGGTGAGTGCGTCCATGAAACAAGGACAAGGAGTAAGTGAGAGACACCACGCTGGCTGCGTGCTAAGTCAGTGAACCAGAAGACTTACCGAAGTCAATGTTTGAGAAGGCAATCGTCTCGATGGTGAATCAGATGCGTGCTGCCATAACTAGACATGCTAGGAGCTCTTGACACCTAGAGTTGTAAACATGGAGATTTCCAAATTGTTTTAAAGTGTCTCAAAAGCATGTCTTATGGAAATGTGAGTTGGAATGCCTTCTTTAATACATAAAGGGTCAATTAAACTTGGTATTGATCCAGTTATAAGAGTTCACATTTTAATAATCACCCAAGTTACATATTAAGATATCATCCAAATACACTATTTGCTTCCAATTGTTATTTTAAATCCTTTGACAAAAAATAAATAAACGTGTCATCACAAACATTGACACAGGACTGCATTCATTATGGAAAATTTCACACAAATATCTGTAGAAGCAAGAGTTCACTGTTCCCCAATGCTTCTCCTCTACTACAAGGTATTAACTTTAAAAATAGGTATTTTTGGACTATTCTTCTTGAACAGCACCTATGTACTTTTACCACATATTTTATACATGTACATATGAACATATATGCATATATACACATGTTCAGGAATTTATGAAAATACAATATATATGACCATTATTCATATAACTCTACAGTTGTTCCACCGTTATGACCTGTCTTTAATAAGTTTCCATATCAATATCAATAGATCTTCTTCATTCTTTTTAACCACTACCTAGAATTCCACATAATAGATGCAGGGCCATGTGTGCAGGCTGTCATCTACTGAAGGGCATTTGAGTAGTTTCCATATTTTTTACCATAATAAATATAATTACAGATATTTGTGATAAAACACAGTTTTCAATTACTTTTCTCAAGCTCATGGCCAAACAATATTTAACGTTGATCTTCATTCCATTGTGAAATCACGTATTCTTTGCAAAGCTCTTATGATGCAATTGTCCTAGCTGGATGTCAGATTAAATGGAACTAACTGTGAGAGAGGACCGCTTGGGGAAATCTCTCAAAATATGTACATCTTTTCAATAGACGTGTTTACAAAATTCCAGTTAGACTTTAAATGCCATTATCCCAATTTACCACTTCAGAAGGTCTCTGGCATAATGGGCTGAGACTAAGTTTAGCATTCAGGCTGAAGTATGTTTGAAATTCCATGTTAATCAGAAATACTCTGCAAAATATCTGTGCCTTAGAACACTCCCCTGTAGAGAATCATAACAATATTGGCTTCCATCTGCTATTCTGAGAAGTAAGAAGGATCCCTGACACAAAGAATGTATTTTAAAATCTGTTCCTCTTTTCTAATAGGTACTCGATAAATGAAAAACAAAAATCAAAAATCGATGTTGAACTCTATTGGTTTAGGAGCATAGATTACTCTATGTGGGTTTATTTGCATGTCCTCCAAATTTAAAATATAAAATATCTCAATTACATTAATGTATCTAATATATCTTTGGTAAGGAATAAAGCAATTATGATTGGGAATATAAAATCTGTCCAAAGAGATCTTTCCCCAACATGCATCAGGATGAGGCTCAGTCAGGTGACCACTTTGGACACTTTGTGTCTTAAATATTAAAACAATGCAAGATTGTTACTAACTGTGCTTATCAGTGAACGGTTTTCAAAGTGTGATCCTCAGACAAGCAGCATCACCTAGAATAATATTGGAAATGCATATTAAGCCCCATCCCAAAACTATCAAACTGGAAACTTGAGGGGCTAAACAAAGCAATGTTTGTGGGTGACTCTGATGGGTGCTCAAGATGGGGAAGCACTGGTGTCTGTCTGTAAAACATAGATACAGTCTGTAAAACATAGTTACAGAATGCCAAATGTTACTTACCTCACTGTGTCTGAACTTACAAGTGAAATATGCCTGAGCAATGCATCTGCATTGGGTCGAGTGTAACTATGAGTGTCTGGAACAACTGACAACTCAAAGAGGGGACATGCCTTTTATTGTGCTCAGTGGCCCCCCAGATGAGTCTTAGCTTTGCTGCCTTTCACCCGGTTTCCGAGACCACATTCTTGTTGAGTGTTCTCAGGTGCTGGTCACTCAGCTGAGAAGTTAAATCCAGAACCGTTTTCAGCATCTTCCATACTGTGTTGTGTTCATGCAATGTCCTGTGAATGGGCCTTAAAAGATATCGAGATGAAACACTGAGAGACTGCAGCATAAAGACAAAGAAACAAACGAAAGGAGACAAGTCTTAATTTCTGAGGTCCCAAATCTGTGTTTCCTTTTTATTTTTTTTTTCTTCTTGTAAATTCATTTTTATTGTTAGACGTACTGGGGTGGCATCTGTTAGCAAGGATTACATAGGTTTCTGGCATACAATTCTACAGTGCATTGTCAACTTGATGTATAATAAGTTCACCAACTAAAGTGACTTCTCTTTTTATTACCTTATATATAGATTTGCCCTCTCTTCTCCCAACCCCTTTCCTTTCTCTCCTCCCTAACCCACTTGTCACCAAATAAATATTAAACTATTGATTGTGTCCATGGGTTATTTGTTTGTTTGTTCCTTTATTTTTTTTTGTTGCTTTCAGTTTTATATTCCGCATATGAGTGAAGTCATACAGTTCATTGTTTTTTCTGTCTGGCTTATTTCACTAAGCATGATGATCTCCAGGTCCATCCATTTTGTTGCAAATGGCAATATTTCATCTTTCTTATAGCTGAGTAATATTCCACTGTGTATATGTACCACAGCTTCTTTATCCAGTCATCTGTCGCAGGGCACTTTGGTTGTTTTCAGGTTTTGGCCACTGTGAACAATGCTGCGATGAACATTGGGGTACATAAGTCATTGTGGACAAAGGTTTTCAAGTATTTTGGGTAGATCCTCAGAAGGGGGATCCTTATTATTTCAAGGTTGCTGACAGACACATGCCATGTTCTGTTTTGTCTTAGTAATCAGCATTAGAATTGCAATGAATTCTCCTCCCAATGAGAAGACGCACCTCCACAAACATTGCAGGTCATATTGCCTGAACCTCCTTTCCACAGGAAACTGTATGCATCTATTGTGAGGTTCCATCTTTTGTTCTAGCCCTATGTGCAGTCCACTGAACTTCTTGGATGAGGACCTGATGCCCCTCCTGAAACTGGAATGTCAGGCACCATTCTTACTGCACACGTTCTCTGTGCCTTTTTTCTGCCCTGCCCTTCTGGGCACCCTGACATTCCTGCTACCTCACTGAGTGGTGTTCCACACGTCTCTGAGGCTCTGTTGTTAAGTTTCACTCTTTTACTTTCTGTTCTTGGGACTGAATATTCTTAATTGATGTATCTTCACGCTTGATGAGCCTTTCTTCTGCAATTCAAAGCTGCTGTGGACCCCCTTCTAGTGAATTTATATTTCAGTCTTCAGAGTTTGTAACCCAAAATCTGTATTTGCCCCACCCCTCTCTTTACTTTCAGAACTTCTGGCTCTCTTGGTACTATCTGCCTAGTGGGGTCACATCAGCATGCTTCCTTTCTGTTTCATCATCCACAGTCCCTGTCATACGCAACTGGCTGTCTTTGCTTATTTCACTCTGTGGCCATCTAATAACTGTTGTAAGGTATCCTCCAGGGCCAAAACCCCACGTCCCTAAGCTCTTGCTGACAGGCGCTGCTTACATGTCATCAAGTGGTCCTTTCTGTCTTGAGACATTCTCTGCAACTATTCACAAGAGCTGATGTAAAAAGCTTTGAATCCCTCCGACATTGTTAGCTGTGCGCTGTTTGTTTATTTGTTTTGCTACATATGGGGCACACTTTATCATTTTTTTGAATGTTCATAATTTTTGGTGAAAACTGAGTTTTTTAGATAATACAGCTACTCTGGAAGTCAGTTTTTTCCTCCTCCATGAGGTCAAATAACAGCAATGTCCTGTGAGTGGGGCTTTTGCAGGAAGTCCCAGGTAAGCCACACGGGAGCATTTGGAGGAGCTCCTGACCAGTGCACCCTTCTGGAGGCTGCAAGGCGACTATTTCAACACTATCACAGAATGAAAGAAAGGTGCAAAACAGGTTCCAACACAAGGTTGAAAATGGAAAGATCAGTGAGAGCACTTTGAACACTTGTTTTTGTTTTTTTTTTTCAGCTAAAAAACAAAACCTTTTATGAGTAAACAATACGTATTTTTTACATGTCTCTCATTGTTTGGGGAGGACAGCTGGGCTTCTTCTTGTGGAGGGGGAGAAATTAAAACAGGTGCCATACCCTCAGAATCCCCTGAATAAAACAGCAGACTCCCTCCCATTTCAAAAGGGCAGGATGGAAGGACATAGTAAGCTGAGTTGCTAACTGGAATAAGACCGGGGCTCATAGAGCAGGTGTCAACAACTTTATCTACCTCCATGCCTGGGATCCCAACCCCAAATCTGATAATTCTGAAGATTTTCAGGACAGATGCCTCACCAAAGAGCGCTTCCTGGTGTCATTCGTAAACTCAGTCCCTGGTGCCTGAGAATTAGCATCAGCCACAAGAAGAGGGCACTGGCAAGTTCCCCAAACAACAGAGAGCCCACTTTGACCTAGCCCCTGAGCATCCTTCAGCAGCAGTAGACAAAACCGCAGCAGGTTTCTGAAGCATACAGGGGCTCACAATTTTGGTTTAAGGTTTCTCTTCTCTACTGCACTTAGACCTTCAAAGGAGCTGATCCCACATCACCAAAATGACGGAATGGACTTATTTCTGTGTAAAAGAAACTGACATTGTGGTTTTGATTTGCATTTCCCTGATAGCTAATAAGGATGAGCATTTTTTCATATGTCTGCTAGCCATTTGTATTTCTTCATGGGAGAAGAGTCTGTTTAGTTCTGCCCACTTTTCAATTGGGTTGTTTGTTTTTTTGTTGTTAAGTCTTATTAGTTCTTTATGTATTTTAGATATTAGACCCTTATCTGATGTGTTATTTGCAAATATTTTCTACCATTCAGTTGGGTGTCTCTTTGCCTTTTTAATGGTTTCTTTTGCTGTGCAGAAGCTTTTGGGAACAACCAAAGTGCCCTGCGACAGATGACTGGATAAAGAAGCTGTGGTACATATACACAATGGAATATTACTCAGCTGTAAGAAAAGATGAAATATTGCCATTTGCAACAAAATGGATGGACCTGGAGATCATCATGCTTAGTTGAATAAGCCAGACAGAAAAAACAAGGAACTGTATGACTTCACTCATATGTGGAATATAAAACTAAAAGCAAAGAAAAAAAGAAATGAACAAAGAAATAACCCATGGACACAATCAATAGCTTAATGTTTATTTGGGGATGAGTGGGTTAGGGAAGGGAGAAAGGGCATGGGGTGGGAGAGGAGTGGGGGAAGCTAAACATAAGGTGATGGAAAGAGAAGTCACATTAGGTGGTGAACTTATTATACATTAAGTTAACAATGCACTGTAGAATTGTGTGCCTGAAACCTATGTAATTGTTGCTAACAGATGTCACCCCAATAAGTCTAAAAATAAAAATGAATTAAAAAAAAACAAACTGACAAGCAATTTTAATGAAAATCTTAATTGTCCTTAATCACTCTGTTTCTCTTTTCTGTGTTCAGAAGAAGCTGTTAACTACATGTCAGCGTCACAAGGTCAAGCAATGGTGTCCACCCACCTCTTAGACTTCTGAGGTGACTTAATAAAGAGCCTTTACCATCTGATGCATCATTCATTTCTTTAATCAGCCAACACTTCTGTGAATGGTTCATTTTTAGGTGCTGTTCTAAATGTCAGCCTGCAACACAGAAAAAGATGGATATGGTCTTGTCTCACACAACTTACAATTTGCACAGGAAGTCAGACATTAATCTTGACTCGCATCTGTCACAGCATTGGAAAAGGGGCAGACTTCGGAGTTCTGGGGAAACCGAGAGAGGAGCACACCTCGTCCAGGGGATCAGAAATCGGTCCCAGAGTGAGACCTGAGGAATCAGGGACAGTGGGGCTGGCAGTGGGGGATACAGAGTTGCAGGCCTGAGCATCCAAAGTCCACAGGCCAGAGTCAAGTACTCAAGAATGACATGCTGGAGAAGACCCAGGGTGGCCCACTGACAGGGTGCTGAGGGTGTCAGATATGGAAAGAGGCTGAAATGACAGGCGAGGTACAATGCCAGAAGACACTGCCAACCCTGTGAGGGATTCTGGGCTTTATGAAGAGAAACAGGGATTGTTTGCATATTTAAATGTTCACTCTAGCCACAGAGGGGAATCCAGCAGTGCTATGAGTCTAACCCACTGAAGCCCCACTTCTGCTCTAGTACAGTCAAAACTCCACAGATATGTTAGTTATTTCCTATTTCTGAAATCAATGAACTCAATATTAAACGTCATTACCACCAACACATACGAATTATTCAGCAGCAACAGCAAATGGTTAACATGTTTGACCTGAGTATAGAAAGGGTTAAGGAGGGGAGAAAGTGGAGGGGGTGGGAGAGGAGGGGGGGAAGCTAAATATAAGGTATTGGAAAGAGAAGTCACATTAGGTGGTGAACTCATTATACATCAAGTTGACAATGCACTGTAGAATTGTATGCCAGAAACCTATGTAATCCTTGCTAACAGATGTAACCCCAATAGGTCTAACAATAAAAATGAATTAAAAAAAAAGAAAGAAAGAAAAAGAATCAGCCTCTAAGTTTCCGAGCACACGTGTCCAAGCTGTGAACAGGGGGACAGAGAGGAGGTGCTGGTTCCCAGCACAAAAGGTTCCCCAAGAACAGCACCCCACCTGTGGATGAGGGTGCCCATGTCCGTGGGAGTTAAGGAAGCAGTTTGGGCCTCACCCTTCCTGCAGGGAACTGCACTGTTTGCTCAGACAATTAGCTTCCCAAGTTTCCCCATACAGGTTAATCCCCTGGAATCCTCAGCTGCCACTTTGCCTACCTTGCAGATGTCTGAAGGTACGCACTCCAACATGTGTGTGGTTATCCTAGATATAGAGGCCTGGAAATTGCCTGAATGATAGCTCACCTCCCATGAG
Organism: Lyroderma lyra; assembly: GCA_004026885.1. Classification (NCBI taxonomy): domain Eukaryota; kingdom Metazoa; phylum Chordata; class Mammalia; order Chiroptera; family Megadermatidae; genus Lyroderma; species Lyroderma lyra. The sequence continues at coordinate 20,054 of PVJL010015893.1, forward strand.
TCTTTGGCAGATGCAGGTCCTCATCACTGGAGCTAGGGATTCCAGAAGCATCTGACTCACACAGCCTGGTCGGATGCCGGGCAGCATTTCCTGCAGGGAGGCTGGTCTGCGAATTAAAGGTTGCTGTGCATCCGTCTACATGCATCTCTGGATTCCTGTTCCTCCACAGCTGACATGTCACATCTTGAGCTCAAATCCAATTCTGCCTCTTCTTACTTCTGTTAGAAAACCTATCTGAATATTCTCACAAAATAAATGGCAATAATGATAAATCTTTCAGGATTGCCACAGGGAATGACCAGGTTTACATGTATAATTATGAACACATGTTTATTCATAAAATCCAACATGTGTCAATCCCAAATTAACTTACTGAAATACTAGACCACCTCTAAGGCAAGACAATATTTTAAAAATGTAAATTATTCTATAAAAGATTACTACACCTAGCATGAAACCAGAGTGAAAGAAACAAAAAAAGTTAAATTCTGACAAGGTTGGCAATAAAGGGTATGACTAATTTACATAAACCTAACTTATACAAGAGCTATTCAGAATGATAAAACATCTTCCTGCAGCACGCACCCAATAGTGCATCTGAATCTATTTGAATATATATGAAGTTTTCCCACCTGATGTTGTATTCTGCTGGGTATAATTGTATTGGTATGGTTGGGATTCTTTCTGGAGCCTCTGGGACATGTCAGTTTGGATCATTCAGGGGCATCTGTGCTTGCCAGGTTCGGGGTCAGTTGTGGTTCTGTTTTTCTAGTGAGGTTCTAGGTCTCAGGGGTGCCTGTGATTGTCATGTTGAGTTTCAGCCTGCAGTATTTGGATCAAGTTTGAGGTTGCAGGGGTGTCTCTCTTCTGATTATTTTGGGATAAGTTGGGGCTCTTTGTGATTGACAGGTTTAAGTTCTTCTGAGGAGCTTTGTGCTGGTCAGGTTGAGGTCTTCTGAGTGTTGCTGTTATGGGTCTGCCAAAGATTTCTGTGCTGGTCATGTCAGGGGTCTTCTGGGTTTCTGTGTATTCAATAATAAAAAGGGTTTGCCTGGGTTTTCTGTGCTGGTCAGGTTGGAGGTCTGTTTTGATATTCCTCCTGCTCAGGTTGGGGGTGAGTTCTGGGGACTGCTTTTCGTTCCTGTCCTGGTCATGTTTGGAGACATTTTAGGACACTTTGCTACTCTTGTTATGGGTATATTGGGTTTTATGTGTTTGTTATTTCAGGGGTGTTCTGAGTGTCTGTTTGCCCAGTATTGGAGGACTGGTTTGATTTTCCTGCTGCTCAGTTTTGGGGACTCCTGGGTATTCTTATGGTGAGATTGGGATTGTGCTGTTCATCTTGGTGGTCAGGTTAGAGGTCTATTTGGGGTCTCTGTAGTTGTCATGTTGGTGGTCTGCATCAGGAGTCTGTGCTGGTTTATTTATAAGTCTGCTAGTGTCTTCGGAATGGGCAGACTTAGGGTGTGACTTGGGTGTCAATGCTGGGCATGCTGACATTAACCCTGGCGATTCTGTGCTGCTAAGGTTGAGGAATATTTTGATTTATCTGCTTGTCATGTTAGGAGACTGACGTAGTGCTGTGCTCATCAGGTTGTTGGCCTTCTGGGGGTCTCTTTGATGGTCATGGTCCATATCTGCTTGGGTCTCTACACTTGCCACGCACAGTGTTGCTGTGGCATCTCAGTTCTGGTCATGTTAGAGAGTTGCTGGGATATCTGAGCTTGTCAGATTTTAGGTCTGGTGTGGGTCTCTATGCCGGTTCGTTTTCGAATCTGCTTAGACTTTCTATGCTCTTCACCTCAGGGTCTTCTGGGGGGTATTTATGCCAGTCAGGTGATAAGTGCGCCAAAATTTTCTGTGCTTGTCAGATTGAGTTTCAGCCTAGGCCCCAGGGTGTCTGTGCTGGGCTGGGTTTTGGACGGCTGGGAGTAATTCTGTTGGTAAGGTGGGCGGTCCTCCTGATGTCTCTATGACATGTCAGTTTATGTTTTTCACAAATGTCTCTGCTTTTCAGGTTGTGGGTCTGAATGGGGTCTTGGTGCCCAGTCCTGTTGAGGGTCACCCTGGGGTGCCTGTGCTGGTTTATTTGGGAGTTGGCTCATTTCTCTATAGTCATCACACGTAGTGTCTGCCTTGGATCTCTGTGCTGGAAATGAAGAGGGTATGAGTGACGACCCTGCTCTTCAAGTTGGAGTCAGTTTTTATCTCTTTCCTGGTCAAGCATGGGCTCTGATAAGTTACTGTGCCTATCAGGTTGGTGGTATGCTTTGGGTCTCTAGGCTGGTCAGGTTTCAAGTCTGCTGTGGTCTCCATTCTTGCCATCTTGAGTGTCTGCATAGGATCTCAGTTCTCGTCAGGTTGGAGGTTGCCTGAGTGTCTCTCTGCTGGTCAGGTTATGAGTTTGCTGGTGATTAGTGTGCTGGTGAGTTTTGGGGTCTGCTCAGGGTTCCTGTGCTATTCATCTTAGTGGTGTTATGAGAGTCTTTATGCTGGTCAGGTTGTAGGTTTGCAAGCGGTCTTTTTGCTGGTCAGAGTGTTTGTCTGCCTGGGGACTCTGTGCTTGTCAGGTTATGGGTCTACTGTGGTTCTCCATTCCCTGTCACATTTGGAATCTGCCAGGCGACTGTCTTGGTCAAGTTTGGGGAATGCTGGTGTCTTTCT
>PVJL010015894.1:0-22723 GCA_004026885.1 Lyroderma lyra
ATCTGATGAAGACGTCGGGAATTTGGGCACTGGATATTATTTCACTGTTCAGTATTATTGAGCTTTGGCTAGGACACAGTTAGCGTACTTTTTCACTGTTTCGGGTAGGAGAGTCAATCTGGCCCCTTTTGCTTCCTCCATTTTGGCCAGAATCAGAAGTTTATTTCCTTGTGGAAAAGCCTCCAGGCCCAGGAGAAGCAAGACCTGAAAAGCCATCAGTCATTACACCATCACATGAATGAGTTTCGGAGAGCCTTTTGGTGATGGGAAATGAAGAACTGGAGTTGTGGTCCCCAACCTTTTACCACTCGTGCACCCCTTTTAAACCCGTCTCTATAAATTGTGCCCCTTGTTTTTAAAACAGCTATTTTTAAACATTCACACTTTCTCTCAGTGCCTATCCTAATGTAAAATAGTGGAAATGAATTAAGTTAGGAAAGAAAAATTACTACACTAAAAGTACAAATCACAGACTTAATTTTACGATATTTGTAACAGAGTTAAATATTGGTAATGATGATCAAGTATTTAAACATTAAATTTAAAACTACTTGATCACGATTAAAGACAATTCACTTACTTTCACTCACTCAACAACTAAACTGATAAAACAGTCTGGCTACGAGTGTTTTTATATGTTTGAAGAAGTTCTAGAACCATCGCAAATGGATTGTTCTGAAACTGCACAATGATTGGTAGAAGAGCGGTTTGGGGGAGGGGTTCCTAGCCACGCCCTCCCCAATCATCATTCGCTGATGTGATCTGATTTTGCAGTGTCTCCATGAACGCTTCAAACTTCACATTTATCGTTCCATAACTAACGTTTTGCATTTTTTACCGCACTTGTGTTTTTCTCCATTACCGATTATGTTTCGTGTACCCCTGACTGGCCCAGCGCGATCGCCCGGGGTCCGCGGCCGCCGCCCGGGATCCCATGCTCTGGAATGGGGCTGAGGCGGCGGCCGCACGGGTGTTCACACAGCTGGTACTTTGTTGGCATTCAGCATCATTCTGCTAATCTGCCAGCAAGTCAAGGGCTTTACTTCCATTTTATGGGTGCGGAAAGGGAAGAGTTTCGATGCCTGGCTCCAAGTCACAGAGCTCCTTAAGACTCAGAGCTACTGATTTCCACTTGAGAGCTCCTTCTAACACACCTTGGGTCAGGGGTCACCATCCAGGGAGGGAGGGCAAAGGGCATCTCTGATCCCCAACCATGTGCTGACTTGGTTATTTCACGCTCTGCTGCCTTGCCCCTTCGTCTCTGGCTTGTCTGAGAAACATCTGTGGCCTCCAGGGGCACAGTCAGTACAGCTCACATTCCCGGAGGCCACAGCTACAGTTGAGGAAGACAAGGTAAATTCCACGAGGGCAGGGGCCACATCTGATCCGGATACCCCAGGGCCCATTGCCTAGAGCAGCGCCTGACCCCCTAGTAGTTTCTCAAGGACTCTTCATGGAACAACGAACATGAAAGAATGGATTTGGGGGTTAAACAGACAACAGGAACACTTGTCTCAGTTGCTTCATCTATAAACTGGGGACAATCTCTGCCTTTGAACCTTGTTTCAGTTTCATTGATACAATGTTGCACTCCATGAGGGCAGGGGATTTTGTCTGTTTATTTATGCACCGCTGTATTCCCAGCACTTAATCAGTGACTGTCACATAGAGAGTACTTGAATATTTGCCAATGCATGCATGAGAGCAAAGCATCTAGGTTTTCGTGAGCGTGTGTGCCTGAATAACACAGTCCTGTGGTCACAGCAAGAAATGGGATGTCAGACCCACATTTGCCTCCTGGCTCTGCCACTTACTAGCTATGGGACCCTGGAAAAAAGTCTCTGAGCCTCCGTTTCCCCAGGGCACATACTGAGGAGAGGCATGGTGTCTACCTCAGGGTGTCTGTCCTGAGGATCAAGTGACATCATGCATATCAAGTATTTATCAGGGTTCCAGGAACAAAGAAAATGCTTCAACGTTATTGAAGTTCTGACACAGCTAAGAATGAGGATGCATTTTTTCAAGGCCCATTTTCCCCCAAAAGGACTTTTATCCCTGGGCTTCCTCCAGAAGACCCCAGAGTTGGTTCTCCTGAAAGGTGAGGCCACATGGAAAATAAATTAACTCTCCCCTCAGGAGCTCCGGTGCCCTCTAGCCCGCTGCAGGCTGGTGCTCCCCCAGCATGACTTGCGAGAGCTCGATCCCGACGCCGCTGGGTTCACGGTGGGGGTGCCAGGCTCTGCTCGCCACCCTGGTCTTCAGCAGACCTTTGGAGCTGGGACGTGCCTTTTCTTGACTTGGGGTTGGCTGGGCCTCCAAGCTAACAAGCAGTCTGTGCCTTCACGGGGGCAGGGCGGGAGGTGTGCTCCAGAGATCTGAAGTGCAGGTAAGTGGGTAAAATCTAGTCATCCAGCAGATAGAGTGACTGCCCCAGACTCTGCCATCCCCACTGAGGCCGGTCCACCCTCATTAGTGGATCTGGTCCAGGGCTGGTCTCAGCCAACTCACAGTCTGGGTTCTGGGGTCTTTTGGCCTCAACTCTTTGAGCCTGGGGATGCCATAAGTATAAGAAGGGTGTTGGAAAGTATCCAGCCATGTACTATGAAAAATAGAGGTGTTTACAACTGGATTTTTTTTTCTGACAGCCCTCATATGTCAGTTTTTGCCTTAGGAACTTTGGTCATCATCAAGGGAAGATTGTGCGGCTTTGAGACGAAGACTGACAAGGCTGACCTGCCTGTGTGGACGGCAAGGGCGAGAGAGGGTGGGAGGGTTCAGAAGACAAAGGAGGTAGGGTGCAGGGCACAGAGAGGAAGCTCTCAATGCATGAAAGCAACTACTGTCTTGATTTGACAATAAGGAGGGTCAGGACCTAAGTCCATCTCTTTCTTCTGATGTTCAAAAGGCTTAGCCAAGTTTAAGGCTCACCATTCACAGCCCTCTTCTTTGCAGAATTTTCTGGAGTTTAAATTTCTCCAGGCCCCAAGACTCCATGACTCTCTCCTTTATTAGCTCCTCTCCATTGCAAGCTCTCCTTCACCACGCATCTGTGTGTGTGTGTGTGTGTGTGTGTGTGTGTGTGTGTAGCAACCTGCTACACTTTCCTTCATCTTTCATTCAAAAATAGGCAGTGTAGCTCAGTGGTTATGAGTGCACATGGGCCCCAGATATCTGGAGGTTGTGCTGGCACAATGCCAGCTTAGGTAAGTTACCCAGCCCCTCTCTCAGCCTCAGCCCTCTCATCTCTAAAATGGGCACAGTAGTACCAGCCTCATAAGGCTGGGTGGCAGTCAGCTAAATGAATACCCACAGAGCATTTAGAACAGTGCCTGACCCATAGTCTGCCCTCAGTGAGTAAGATAACTGCTTTTGCGCTTTTTGGGCAAACATTTATTGAGCATCTACGTTATGCCCGATACTGTGTATGTAATGATTAGTGGGCTTTATGAGATGAAAGACGAGACTTGCCTTGCTGGACTCTCCTTTTAGACTCCACATCAACCTTTGGTAATTTTCCTTCCTTACCTGTGGGAAAACGTTCACCGATGAGCTCACGAAAGCAGGACGATGATTCCTCCCCTAATCAGAGCCTGAATGTCCAGGTTACTGCTGTCTTGTGTGCACCATCTTAAGGACCGAGGGCCTGTGGGGGCTCTACCACTTACACACGAAGTTATTCCTCCTTCCCTGAGCCTCGGTTTCCTCGTCTGTAATGGGGGAGGTGGCGGGTAACTTCTGCCTTTCAGGGTTTGCAGAGTAAAACAAATAAAGAAAGGCTCATGGAGACATCGTGGTGCCCCAGATGCCCTGTATAGTATAGAGTGAGGATGCTCTCCCTCAACTCCACTGAGAACCTCCTATGAGGGCAGGGAAAGCTTCTTGGTCCCTGACACAAGAGCACACACTAGGGCCAAGTGCAGGGCCTCTTGTCACTTCATCAATAATCAGTTTACATGTTGGACCCCCGTATGAGTCAGAACTCTTATAATGGCAGGGGTCAGAATCTTCTCTCCAACAGCCAAGGCAAAACAGAGAAATGTGGGGGGATGAGTCTGGGGGTCACTTGTGTACACACTGGAAAAGTGTAAGTGCCGCCAGATCTCAGGACAGCCAAGGGACTCCCTTGGGTGCTCTCAGCCTCTGTCTTTCTGTCTCTGCCATCTTGTCTCTGCCTGTCAGCTCCATTCCCTCAAACCAGCTCCCTCTATGTGGCAGGAAGCCCAGCCACTAAGAGCATCCTGTTTCTTCAGAGAGAAACGAAATTTTCTTCCCTTGATCCAAGGCAAAAAAAAAACACAAACAAAAACAAACAAACAAACAAACAAACAAAACCCAGGGAACTATTCTGATTGGTCCAGTTTGGGTTGTGTGTTTATTCCCTGGGGGGAGGGGCAGAGGGTGGTGTGGGGTGATGGAGTTGCACAGCATGGACACAGCCACTCGGGGGCCTACCCAGGTATCAGGACCTTGCGAGGGTGGTCCCCACTTCAGCCTGTCAGGGCTGCTCGCTGCCCTCTTATCTACCACATTCAGCACTTTTCTTGTGCCCAGGCCAAATGAATGTCATCTCCCCAAGTAGACTGCACATTCTGTAGGAACAGAAATGATGTGGGATACTATTTCTATTCTTTTCCCTCTCACCCTGCCCATCTCACACAGGATGGCAACTGTTTGTCAAGGACACTGTTTGTCCTGTGGTCATGGAACGTCCCAGATCAGAGATGGAAGAACTAAGGCACAAAAACAGCAATTTGTCCAAGATCACACAGCTCAAGCTGGACACCAGGCCACCTGCCCTGCGATTTCTGATGGCTCTCTCTCTCCCCCAGGGTTTAAGGCTCCAGTCTTCATCGTTACGAGGAAAGCTCCTCAATGCCCACTTACTTCCTGCCTCCCCAGACTTATCTCATACATTCTACACATCTTCAAGGTGGTTCTTATTTTTATTATATTTATTGTTGCCCGAGGCACCCACACTGGTCATTTCCCTCTCATTAGAGATAAAGAAAGTTTTGACTCTGCATTCCAGCCTGGGTGACCGCCTTTCCCACCTCTGTCTCCCTCACCCCCTCACCCCAGACTGCTTGCATGTGCAGTTCTGTTTGGAACGCCGTATGAATCTGCAGGGGCTTCTGTAATACAGGGCCACAACTGGGTGGTCTCAGGTTCGGGAGGCTGGAAGCCTACGAGCCAGGTATGGGCAGGTAGGTTCCCTCTGTGCTCGAGGGGACAACCTGTTCCAGGCCTCTCCCCTGCTTCTGCGGGTTTGCTGGCCACCTCTGCCTCCATGCTCACAAAGCCTTTTCCCTGGTGGCATGTCTGTGTCCAAACATCCCCTTTCTATAAAGGACACCGGTCGTGTTGGACGAGGGCCCTCCCTGACCTCACGTTAATGTGATTACCTCTGTCATCCAAATACAGTCACATTCTGGAATAGTGCGATGTGGGGACCTCAGTGCCTATTGCAGGGAGAGACACCGTTCGACCCACAACACTGTCCTTACCCCCTTCCCCACTCCGAACCCAACAACTTCTGCTGATCCATCTTATCTCAGGCAAACCTCCCTCGAACACCCCAGTCCACAACCAGCCCTGGTGTTGCGCTCACACTCTTCCTTCCAATTGGCTGTGGATGGTAATTTCCACTCGTGCAATTGGGGAGCACCTGCACCCCCCTTAGACTCTCCCCATCATGAGCTCTGTGCACCAGAGCCTGAGAGAATGAATCTTTGCTCATCACAGAGATGAAGGGGAGGTTCTTAGCAAGGTCCTCAGGGGCTGAGAGACTAGTGTTTCCTCCACAGACAAAGAACTTGCTTCAGGCCCTCGCAGCCCCTGGCCCTCATGCCCCCGCCCCAACCTTTGACTAACAGTCACCACCGCTCCCTCCCCAGAGAGACTGCAGGTCAGCCCCACGGAGCTGGGAAGGCCTGGCCAGCCTCAGGGACCGTGGAGCTGAGTCAAAAGGAACCGTAAAGTGAACGGCTCTGAAACCAGACCCCTGGCATCGAGCTGGGGGGCAGGTTCATGGAAGGTAACGGCGCCCAAGGGAGCATCATCTTTCAGGGACGCACTCTGGTTGGTCAGTGGCCAAGTGTGCCCCAAGCTCCGAGTCCCTGGGGGTGGGCTTGTTGGAGACACCTCTCCCCCAGCAGTCATTCTGGGCTCACTTGTGTGGAAGATGAAGCTTTAACCTCTGTGGCCTGTACTTGCCCTGTTTGGCTGGAGAGACCAGGTGGACACTTTGAGGCTCAACTGAAGCAACTCAACCTGCCCTCACCCCCCAATTCCAGCCCCCATGCTTCCCAGGATCCCTTGGGAGCATGTCGTGGGCAGTGAATCCCGAAGGGAAAATGAAGGCTTCCTGACACCCGGCCCAGGATGGGGGCCATGCTGGAAAAAGTGACGTGCAGGCCAGTCACCACCGTTTTCCCCAGTGAAAGGCTGACTCACTGCTGCAGGCCTGGGCTGGCTGGGACTCGAGCTGGTGGCTTGGAACAAGCCCGCACAGTGAGTGCCTTGTCTGAAAGGCTGGCCTGTGAGAAGCCGCAGGTTAGGGGAGCAGAGGCCACTGTCCCTGGGAATGCTCGCAAGTGGCCTCAGGAGCCCTGAGGAAGTGGGGGTGCAGCAGGGGGCCCTGCCTCCTGTCCCCTCGGCCTCCTGGGGGCCAGGCACAGGCACAGAGCAGGCTGGGGTGAGGGGGGAAGGATACCTTAATGACCTGAGGCACGATGTTCAGGTGTCCCTCCCCTAGGAAACGCAAATGGAAAACAACACTAAACTTAAAATCGACGGAGAGAAGCCCAATGGGGTCTTGATTTTTCTCCATGAGATGGTCTCAGTGCTTTCCTCTAAACTACAAAAAAGAAGTAATCTTGCAATTTGAGGGGACAGAAGGGATCTGAGGTCACTTCCCTAGTGGGCCCAGTGGGTCCTTCAGCACTGTGGCGAGTGTGGAGGTCACCTCCGGGGGACCTCCCAAGACCCTCGCCCCTCTTCACACCATTGCCCACGTTGACACACAGGGCTCTTCAGTAAGGACTTTGAGTCACACATTGGTTCCAATCTCAGCTGTGCCGTCTGCTTGCTGGGTGACCTTGGGTAAGTCACTTAGTCTCTCAGAGTTCCAACTGCTGTACATATGAGATGGAAACTGCCCAGGCAAATGGCTAGTATGGTGCTTAGCGGAGTCTGGTGCATAGCCTAGACCTCTTCCAGCCTCTCCCTTTGTCCCCTACAGCGCTTCTTTTAGGAAAGAATGGCATGTTAGTCTTTCACAGTGTGGTGTGAATAAGTCCTGTCTCAGTCCTTCTTTTCATGCACATATTCAGCACACACTTGTGCACCTGCCATGTACCTGATGTGAGCTAGGTGCTCCGTACTCTCTACACAGATGTTTCTTTTCAGCCTCACGACAGTCTCTCCAAGATTGCTAAGCCCCACCTGGTGGAGGAGGAAACTGAGACCTAGGGAAGTGCAAGAAGGTCCCCAAGGTCACACCTCTGAGCCTAGATTCAGTTGTTCACTCAGGAAACATGGACTGAGTTTCTGCTCTGTTTCAGGATGAGGACTAGGAGCGCAGCTGTCCGGTCCCCATCTTAGGACCCTCACGGGCTACTGAGTGTATGTGCACCTTTTTGTCATTGCTCTAATTGTCAAGGTCCCTGATCAAAGCCTGGGCATGCAGGCAGGGAGCGCTTCCCCAGCTCCTGCTGGTGCCCATGGGAGCGAGTCGTCCTCTCCCTAACAGGCAGGGCGGAGCCAGCAAACCCAAAGCCAGCTACCTACCCTCCCATCCCACACCCTCCCCTGGGCTCTGCAGGGTACGGAATCCCACGGCAACCTCAGATGTCCATTCCTGTCCTTTTTATGGCCCTTCAAGATACAATACACATACAGAAACAATACATGTTCATAAAAAAAGAAGAGAAAATGCAGAAAAGCTAAAATTCTGAAAGTAATACTAACCTTACTTCCTGCTAAGATGGTTAAAATCATGTTGTATTGTCTGCCAGAACTCTTCGTATGCAAGTGTCATATAATTAAAAATGATGAAAATAACGATAAGACAGGTTTTAGCTGATGCTGATGTGGAAATTCCTGTGTGCGGGATATGGGTCTAGGCATCTCGGACATTTTAACTCTTTGAATTTTCATGACAACTCACTGAACTGATGCCACTGCCCTCACAGTGACAACTGAGGCAGAGAGAGAGGACATTTAAAAGTACATGTTCCCCAATAAGTCTAACAATAAAAATAAATTTTAAAAGAAAGTACATGTTATTCATTGTTTTAAAAATAGGAGCATTCTGAACATACTGTTTTGTGACTTACCTTTTCCTCCTTAACAACAAATAAATAATAAATAAATATACTTTCCCAACATAATTTTTCATGACATTTTGGTATTCCAGCATTTACACATACCATAAATTACTTAACCGGTGTCCTCTAGGCAATTTCTCTGATTTTATACACACACACACATACATACATATATATATATACACATATATATATATATATATATGTATATATATATATATGTATATATATATATGTAAAGAGTGACACAGGGATGTCCATTTTTGTAGCTTACTCTTTGCAAACCTGATTAGTAACCCCCTAGGGTGAGTTCTGGAAGTAGAGTTTCTCACTCTCAGGATGGATATGCCCTGAGACTTCTGACACCACCTGCAAACTACCTCCCAGACAGGGATTCTCCCGGATTTGCTAAAGGAATAGGAACCATCGTTAAAGACAAAGTGCAGAAAGGGTAACAGCATGCTGCTTTTGTATTAAAAAGAGGGACAAATGAAAGCCCACATTCATATTTGCATGTGTAAACATAAATAAACGCTGAAAGAAGTTAAAACAGTGCCCTGCCTACTTGTTGGTGACAGGTGAGGCCAGAGGGACCAGCATGAACAAGGATGAGTCAGGATAGGGGAGCAATTTTTTTCACTGATCACTTTTTATGTTGTTTTTTTGTTTTTCTTTTTAGGTTTTGAAATCATTCTGTACTTCTATCCAGAAATTTAGTCTTAAAAAATTGCCTTCTAATATTGTTAAACTATTTTAGTTATGAGGATGCTACTGTAGTAATTTTTTAGAATACTTAATCTTTTGGATGTATACATATTGCAATATTTATACATAAAATTACATGATGTCCAGATTTTCTTCAAAATTACACGTATGAGCAGGGGAAGCTCGTGGGTATACAGATTACATGTGAAAGTGATCAGGCATGAATTGGTGACTGTTAGAGTGAAGAGACTGATGCACAGAGGGTTCATTAGGCTATTCTATCTACTTCTTAAAAAACAATTCATTGAGGAGAAACTCACATAAAATGAATGATTTTTAAGTGAACAACTCAGTGGCACTCACAAGGTGTTGCAACCATCACCTCTATCTTGATGCCAAACATGTCCACCACTCCAGATTAAAACCCCTGGGCCCATTAAGCAATTTCTGAATACTTCATACAAATGAAATCATGGAATATGTGACTTTTGGTGTCCGGCTTCTGTTACTGAGCATCATGTTTGCAAGGTTCATCCATGTTACCGCACTGATTGCTGCTTTGTTTCTTTTGAACATATTATCTATATGGACAACATTTTTTCCCTGCATTCATCTTTTGATGAACATTTAGGCAATTTTCATCCATAACAACAGTGCTGTTATGAGCACGTAAGCACGTGTACTTGTTGGAGCACCTGTTTTCAGTACTAAGGTAGACGATGTGTATCATGTGACCCTGCAATTTCGGTGGAATTGCCAGGTCATGTGATAACTCTATGTTTAACTTTTTGAGGCACCTCCAAACGGTTTGCCACAGCAACAAAACCATTTTACATTCCCACCAGCAATGTTCGAAGGTTCTAATTTCCTCATGTCCTCGACAACACTTGTTTTTCGTTTTGTGTTTTTCTTTATTACAGCCATCCTAGTGGGTGTGAGGCGCTATCTCGCTGTGGTTTTGATTTGCATTTCCCTGATGACTAATGATGGTGAGCGTCTTTTCATGTGCTTGGTGGCTGTTTGTATATCTTCTTCAGAGAAACGTGTATTCGGATCCTCTGCCCATTTTCCAATTGGGTCATTTTTCTTTTTGTTGCTTCTGTCTAGTTTTGTCTATGTTTTCAATTCTCCAATAAAAAAAAATAAACCAACAAAAATATTAGATATTTTATTAAAAACTTTAAGAAACACACTTTTTTTTTTTCTGGAAAAAGAGTAATTTCCCCCTCCTTTTTCCCCATTTGAATTCCCCAGTGACCCTTGCATAACTCCCACCTCCAAATAGCATCCATAATGCAGTTTCCAAACACGTGTTTGTTTTTCCAACAAATAAATAAGCAATATCTTTGCTTTCACCCCTCAAAGGTGGGTGGAAGCTGGGGGAACAGTGCACCAGAGGCTGGCTGTCTTCATCACTTTGGCCACAGCCTCAGGCTGACCCCTGCCACCTAGCAGCCCGGAGATTCATCCCTGAAGTCACACCTCAATGTCTTTGCTAAGTTTTCTCCAGGAAGGGAGGGCCCCGTCTATCACGGAAGAAACCTTTGGGCCCAAGTCCAGCCACATCACAAGACTGGATGGGCCAGGCATGTCAGTGGCTCCCACAGCCAGTGGGAGAGGCTTCGTCCTGCTCATGTTCTGCTGCAATAGTTGGGCCAAACAGATGGCTTGGGATAAACAGGGGGGGTTGGTGGTGCTGTGTGTGTGGGGGGGTGTTGACGGGGGTTGGCTTTGAGTGGCCTCAGCCTCCCTCTGGATTCTGGAGAGAGGTGGCTGAGGTGAAGGCTGTGCCTGAGGAAGGGGCTGTCTCTTGGTGCCTTCCAAACATGTTCTGATGTTTTTCTAGCAGTGAACTTGTGTTCACACAAACCATTACAATGACGAAGGCAGAGGGAAAGGGCGCCGCTCCAGCTGAAGGGGGTGAGAGGCCCAGAACCTTCCCTCCCTCCAGGCCACATGGCACCTTGGAGACTCCTGGGTTTCAGGAGAACACGCTGATCCTGTTAACACATGGTCTTTATATGAAACCACTCGGGAACTCAACACGTTCTGTTTCCGTGAGCCTCGCGGTGGGATCAGAGGCCCGAGGAGAGAGCTGGCAGTGCGTCAGGTTCCAACCTGAGACACGGGCCCTCCTCCGCAAAGGCCGGCAGCCTCTTGCTTACCCCTCACCAGCCAGTCCTGGGGAGATGGCCAAAAGCTGGGGAGCGGGGCCAGGCTGTGGGTAGGCGGAGGGAATGGAGGAGGGACGGGAGCTGCAGTGACCTGGTCTCGGATTTGCCCAGGTTCCCTTCTGGCCAAGAGAGCCTGAAACTCAATCTCGGCTTCCCTCCCTCCAGGCCCTCCAGCAGAACTGCCTGGCCCCACGTGGTCCAGGGGCAGCTACCATGCTGGGCTCCGCCCCCTGCACCTCGCCTAACCTCAGAGAGAGGTGAGAAAAGCAGTGCCTCCTCCCCTACCCCAGAACCCTTTGGTAGAGAATTTCCTCAAACCTGAATTCTGGTTGTCAGCACAGTAAATCTACAGACCCCTCTCCCTTCCGCCTCACAAATTCTGTGGGGTGCTTTCACTGGAGAAAGTGCCCATCTCTGACCAAGGGAATGATGGGTGGGGACATGTGTGAGGAAGCAAATAAAGAGCTGGGCAAAGAATTTTACTGTGAGTTTCAGTTCAGTTATCTCATCGTGCAAAGGGGGAGCACAGTAGCTACTCCACGGGCCTGTTTTGTGTATTGCAGGAGATAATTCATGTTCAATCCCGACATCACCACAGCTTGCTTAAGAAGCAAAGGCTTGGCCCTGTCTTTTACATTGGTGTCACCTTGGATGAACTTTTTCCCCTCTTTGAGCTCCAGTTTTCTCATCTGGAAAATGGGCACATTCATATTTACCCTTCACAGTTGCTGTAAGAGGTAGAGATAGTTCACATGAGGTGCTTAATACTGGCTAGCTCAAAATATGATTGTAACAGTGGCAATTATTACTACTGTTACTACCATGACTATGATTTAATAAGAAGGACAGTGTGGTTTTGTAGTTAAGCACATGGACTTTGGAGGCAAACTGCCTAGGTTTAAATTCCAGTTCACCACTGGAGCTGTGTGGCCTTTTGCAAGTTACTTAACCTTTCTGTGCCTGAGTTTTGTTAAGCACATAAGGGGAATATTAATTACATCTACCTCACAGGATTGCTGTGAAAATTAAGATTTTTATGTGGAATGTTTTGAAGAATGCCTGGCAAAAAGTAAGTGCTATAAATGTTTTTGCTGTTAGTCGTAGTTGCATTAGGAGTAGTAGTAGTAGTAACAATTAGACTGTGAAAGTCTTCGCCATGGATCTCATTATGGAGAGGCACAATCCAATGTCTTCACCCCACTGATGGTTCAGGGACAGAAGCTGAATGACCTTGGGCAAATTACCACCCCTCTCTGAGCCTGCTTTAATTTATCTACAAAACGTGAATTATAATCCTAGTGGCCATAATGGTACTTCTAGGCTGTTAGGCTTCATTAACGAGCGACGACCCGTGGGAAGCTCCTAGCTTCTCGTTAATTAGGCTCCTGTCGCAATGCCCTGCCTAAACCCGGCTCCCTACCCGGCCCCTGCGGGCTTCCTCCTGCTGGGCGCGAGGGGGTGCTGCCCGGCGCGGCTGCCAGGCCCTATTTTGGGGGCCCGAGCGATCCCGAGGCCCTGCCAAGCTTCCCCAGGGATCAGGTTACTGCTGACGCGGTGCCAGGCACGTCTGCTTCCAGGAACCGGCGGCCGCATTTAGCCGCGGGCCGCACATGAAAGCGCTGCAGTCGGAAACGTGACGTTGTGTCAACAGGCGAGGCGGGTCAGCGCTGGGTGAGACCATCCCGGCAGGCCCGCGGGCTCCGCCCTGTCTGAAGGCGGCCGCATCCCCGCGCTCCGCTCCCGCCTCCTGCCACCTCTCCTGGGCCTCAGTCTAGCGCTGCACCCCCTCAACTCACACAACCCTTTTAAAACAGAGGTCCTCTTTGTCCTCAGTGGGCCAAAGGCTGGGGTGCAAGCTCCCCCCCACCCACCCCCCGCCCCATCTCCCTCTGAGCCGCTTGGAACCTGTTGTAAACCGGGCTAGAGGAAGGTCAAGGGCAAACCAGAACCAGCAAGGAGGTGGAGGGACAGCTGCCACTCTTAGGGGTGTTTGATAGGGGCAGGCGCCAGCTGGGGGATTCTGTGCTATGTGTGGAACCCTCAAAAGCGTTTTTAGTTCAGCTTGCTCCAACCACTTCCTTCTGTCCCCACCGCTCCCCTTGAGTCACGGCCCGGAGAGGGGCAAGCGACCTGAGTTTGGCCTTGATTTCAACCCTGAGCTCCAGCCCCAGGGTAAACGGGACTTGTTCAGGTTTTTACGGAAAAAAAGTCTAGCTAGAAAAGGCAAGCAGCTCAGGGAGGCATTCAGGGGCTCATCAGGCAGGGGACCTCGAGGCCCAGCCCCCAAAGTGCTGGGAGAAAGAGGAACTGACAGAATTTACCATCTGCCTGCTATGGGACCCGTGAGAGGGTTCAGAACCCTTCCTTCACCTAGTCCAAAACAGGTCTGTCACCGCAGGAGAGACAGGCACCTGCTCACTGAGGAGCTCTCTGGTTCATCTCCCTTCCAGGACACCATGCTGCTGCCTGAGGACAAATGGACCTTGTAGAGACTGCATCTCACACAAGACAGGCAATGTTCACTCTCGCTTGCTGGCTCACAGGAGTCAGGCCGGGAAGGTGACATCTGAAGCCAACAGTCATGACAGGCAGGTGGTGCATTTCTTTGCCTGGCTGACTGCTACCCCAGGGCTTGGGGCAGGTTTCTGCATGGATTTCAGACCACAGAGGGTTCTGCAAGACTGGGATGCTGTGGGGTCTGCAGCATGGTGGGCCAGGCACTGGCCATCAGGAAGCATCAGGACACCTCTGGGAGGGACATGGGGGCGGGGTGGAGAGAGGCAAAAATATTCGACTGGGTCATTTCCCACGGAAATTTTTCTTTTTCCTAAGAGCACTTGACGAAGGAACACCGACATTCATTCACGCATCACACACTCACTGAGAGCGAGTCCAGGAAGGATGTAGAAAATAATTATGGGATGTGGCCTTCAGCACTAATAAGACAGGATATGGCAAATCCATTAGACCTTGCTTGACTCAAAAAAAGTAAGACTGGCCTGGTGAAGAGCCGCTGCGCCAGTGTCGATTATTGTTGCATAATAATCCATTAAATCCTTGCTCCGTGTGCCTACCCCTCCACCGGGCTCCCAGACACTGAGACCCAAGGCTTCATATGCTGGTTTTCTGTGAAGTTCTAGGGACTATGACAAAAGCCGACTTGGGGAAGGAGGGGAAATGTCCTTTTCGCTTAACTCTGGAAGGAGACAAGATGATTGTAAATCTCTAGCAACGGTTAGTTAAAAAAACAAAAAAACCTTAAATATTTACCCACTGAATTGACTAATCTTACGCTGAGTGCAACACGGGAGAGGCTGAATGAAATGACACCAAAATTAACTAGTAGTTGCCTTGAGATGAGAGGGGGAGGCAGTCGACAGGTACGGATTCATGATTGAGTTTATTTCAAAAAACACAAGATACCAACCATCTTTCTCTTCCACAGGAAAAGGATGATTTTATTAAGTACTTTAAAACAATTACTTAACAGTGACTCATTGATAAAAATATTTACAATTTTACACTTTCAGCAAGTCTTCACAATATAAACACTGTACCTCTCACCCTAGAGAAAAATTACTCTTCTCTTCAAAAACAGGAATACATTCAATTTTTTTCCTCATGTTGTAGATCAAGTAATTATACAAATAAACATCTTCCTTTTTCATATATTTATATAATATATAACAGCTTTACAAATAAAGGCAACGACTTTATAACAAAATAAAAACAGGAAGAGAAAAGTTAAAACACGGTCGGCGATCAGGCATAGTGCATTTTGAAAAGCTGGTGCAGGGCTAATAGCTGGACGAGTCAGCAAGCAAGTGCTCCGGACCAAGAAGAAAATTTCTTGGGAGACAGAATCCTTGTCAGCAGTCAGGACACTCGGTAGGCAGCCGGGCCAGGGGATCGGCCTATGGGAAAGGTCTTGCTTAAGGGCTGGCTTTGGCCTTGAAAGAGCTAAGCTGGGTTAAAAAGAGCGTTAGGGTGGAACTGGAAACCGGGTCTAGCTCTGCCTGATGAAGGCAGCAATTTTTTGCTCAGTTTCATGCACTTTGGGGCGCTCTGAACTCCAGCATCTACCTCTCTCAGACCCTGGTTTGGTTTCCTGGACGTCAAGACTGTTTCTAGAAACAGGTGCTGGAAGCCCCTGGGACGTCTCCCTCGGCCCCTGGCAGAGTGGCTGGTAGCAGGGGCTGTTTCGGTTCCTGAGTCAGCTAATCACCACAAAAGCCTGAGGAGGGAACTTACATTCTCTTCATTCACAGAGGCAGGGGTGGGGGGCAGACCTGTGGGAACCTCCCCAAACCACTGCCATGCTTGGCCAGTGTCTGCTACCTCACCACGCTTCAGAAAGCCCGTCTGGCTGCCCTCTCCCTGTGCCACCATGAGTCACAGCAACAATAAAAGGAGAAGGGTGGGGTCAGAAGAGTTGGCTGGGAGCGGCGTGCTGGAAAGCCCTCTTCTGAAAGTACCTTTTGCTCAAAGCCACAGACCCAGCTCCCAGAGTGAAGACTGACTGACTCACAGACCAAGACTCTAAAGCTTCTGAAAATCCAGCTGACTTGTCTCAAAGGGGGCTCTTCTCTGGGTTGGGGTAAAGCCCAGAGGTCTGCTACAACCCCCATCCCCCAACATCTCCTGGTGGCAGGCAATCCTCCATGTTGTCCTGAGACCAAGAGGACCTTAAATGTTCAAAACCCACACGCACAAACCCAACTCTTCCCTCCAAGCCTCAGACTACATCGGCACACGCATTGGAACAATCTCGCTGCACTCACACACACATTTCTTGGGGGGGGGAGGTAGGGAGAATGGGAAGCAAAGCAGCAGGATTTCCCACCCCCCCAATCCCCCTAAAGAGTTTAGTCTTTGGTTTCTAAGTTTAAAGGGGGGATCTGCTTCAGAGCTTGGAGCAGGGCAGAGGAGTCCATGGCCGGATGGGCAGGCAGTGGGGAGGGGAGTCTCTGGGGCATGAGCAAGGGCGCCGAGAGCTTGTCTGGGTTCATGAAGCTGCCCAGGGCTGCGGTGGAGGCATTGAGGCCTGGGTACAGCACGGGGACAGAGGTGGGGTACCAACACTTCTCCAGCATGGGCAGGTAGGCAGTTGCTGATGGCGGGATCAGATAGAAAGGCAGGCAGAAGGGAGACTGGTGTGGGTGAGGGCTGAGGAAGGGGGAGCCGAGCAGGTCTCCGCGGGGGAAGTGGCCTTCGTCCTCTGAGAGCTGCATTCTGCCCTTCTTTGTGGGCGGCTCTTCTGATTCTTGCTTAATAGCACCGATCCTGTCCCCCACGGTGAACCTGCGTCCATGATCGCTTTTGAAGTACGCCTGCTCGCTGCGCGCATCACCCTTCTCTGACTCCCCTCCATAGCCGCTGTCCGTGTCCGTGTCACTGCCACTCTGCTCCCCACTTGACGGAGCGAAAGTCCGCTGGATAACCGGCACACAGTTTTTCCCAGGGCCTTCGGAGCCCCTGGCCAGGGGGCTGGGTTTCTCCTTGAAGTCTGTCACTTTCGGCTCTGGGTCAGCTGGCTTCCTGGAGGTGCCACCCTGCAGCAGGTCTGAGACCACTCGGTGGAGGTGGGTGACGAGCTGCGAGGACTTCAGATCCCGCGTGTTCTCATGCTTGGCTACGTACTGCAGCACCTCCCGGGCGCACGTCTGGAAGCCGGAGCAAAACACCTCGTGGCCCGCCTCGATGCTTCTTCCTGACAGCTCACCTGGAGCAACACAGAGGCGAAGGGGGGTGGTTCAGTAGGCCCGAGGTGCACCCAGGCACCTGTGCGCCAAAGCCCCGGAGCTTCCCTTGGTGTTGACAACATGTGCTCGCTTGTGTTCCTAACTCCAAAAGTAGTATGATCAGGGGAAAGTGTAGATGGCAATGAAAAGTCTAAGGAATTAAGTAAAAATCTTCCCCAATCCTACCACCCCAAGATAAAATGACAACACTGGCTGTATAATATCCCATCAGAAGGAGTAGACCCTCGTGAATACAGGTGGACTAGTTCCCCTCTTGCTGAATTTGTAGGTTGTTCCTGGGCTGTCACTGTAAGTGACACAGCAATGAATGTCCTAGTGTGTTTCTAAACCAAGGAGTCAGTTTACAGAACACCAATCTCACCACAGCAAGATGGGCAGCTTACAGACAGTCATATAAAATGAGGGAAAGGATGAAGGAACGTCACCTTAAGTAGGCTTCTTTTCAATGACTTAAACCCGTTACAGTCACACGGTTGGTCATCTTTACATGGAGAGGCCAGTTCTAAGCCTTTTCCATTGTATTCAATCCACGACCCCCAAGAAACTACACATAACCATCTCTCCGCTTTCAGTGAGGGGCCTGGCAGAAGCACAGCCAGGTTTTTCTGTGCCCCTCATGCCACCGGGCTTGGTAAAGGAGGGCACAGAAGAATGGAGTGAGGGAGTGGGCAGGAGATGTTGCACAGGGTTATCTGGAAGCAGTGAGACGAGAAGGTTAGAAGGTGAGTGTGATTCTCTGGAAGTGAGTAGAAATGGATGATGAAACCTCCGTGGTTTCGTCAGGTTGTGCAATTCACCGAGATGCCTAGTGGCTGTTCGGGGAACCACATGAAATGCAGGAAAAACTCCTGCTGTCCTCCTGCCAGGATTATACCACACACCGAGTGAGAAGGAAGTACAGAGACAGGAAAACGCTGGGGCAGACGCGTGATTTATCCTCCAATGAAAGAGGGCTAAGAGGACCAACTGTAAAAACACCCACAATGCAAATGATGGGTGCTTTGGCATTTTAAAAGGGAGGGTGCAAAACTCCCAGAGCCCAGAAACTCTTAAGCCAAAATGCCACAGAAATATTTTATCATCTGACTAATCCGTATGCATGTGCCAGGTGGCACGCAGCAGCATTCCAAATAAAAAGTCTGACCTTTTAGGAATGATAAAAAACGGCCTCTCCCCCGAACTAATGTGCACAAGCAACTCCTTGCAACAATGTTTCTTACAACAGATGTTGAGCCCACAGGCTCTCTGTTGGTGCTAGAACTCTCTAGAGATGATACAGCCAGACACAGGTACTCACCAGCTTGTAAACCACTCTGCAGGGCCATGATTTTCTGCTGCTGCTGATCAATTAGGTTTGTTAGGGCTTTCACGTGCTTCAGGGTGAGTTCCAGAACCACCGCTTTCTCCAAGTGGCCCAAAGTCTGGAATCAAAAGAGCCCTTGTCAGCAGTGAGATCAGGCAAGTGCCACCTCTGGGACATTTATTAGCAATGAGAAATGTCTCTATAGGAAAAGAAAAGAAAAAAAAAAAACAACCCCAAAATCTAGGCTTTCCTGGTTGGCTAAATTTCATTTTAGATTTATAGATTAAGAAATATATATATTTCAGATTAAAGAATAAAAATGGAGTGCCACTTATCTTTGGAGGCATTTTGGAAGCAGCTGGTACCTCAGGAGAAAAGCTCTGACAGATAAATTTCTCCTTAGGCTGCTGACCTTAACTCAGGGAATCGAGTTAACATTCTCTGCAGTGGTGTCAGCAGAGGAGGGACTGGGACTGGGACTGGCAGTCAAGAGGCTTTCCCCTCCTTTCTTTCTTGACACCCTTTCATAACTTCCAGCTCATCCAGACTTTACCTTGCTCCTCAAATACGATTTTTCCCCCTTCCCCAACTAAAGGCTGCTTAGCTAGTCAGCTGTTGGCTATTGCCAAGAAAAGGACAGGACACAGAAATCACACACCAAAACAAGTCTTATTTAAAGAGAAGGCGGTAAACAAAGTCTGTGTTGCCTGGTTCCCTCGAGTCAGAAAAACTCGAGAACCCTGAAAATCACACAGACAGGAAAGTCTAAACTCTTGAAAAGGAAGTCCAGTTGGTGTTGGAGCCAACTTGGAGAAGTCCAAGCGATTCTCACCTCATTTGCATGAGGCTGCCAGAAACCCCCAGGACTGGGGAAAGGTACCCCCCATTAGAGCCACCCGGGCTCCGACCCAGCCCTTCGCTCTGCAGTTCCTAGCGGCGCCTGCAGGCGGCGAGTGACCCCCGCCCGCCCTCTGGGCAGAGGAGCCGACTTGGAGCGCGGCCAGCTTCTCACTTACAGTAAGTTTGAGATGTTCGGGTAGGAGATCCTTCAGCTGGGCGATGCACTCGTTAATCCGGTCACGTCTCTTTTTCTCGATAAGGCGGTGCGGCAGTTTGTAGGTCTCCTGCAAGGCGCACGGGGAGACGGTGGGCGCCAAAGGAAGAGGGGTGGGTGGGGGGGAGACGCCCCTCTCCTCCCCACCCCGCGGCGTGTGAAGAGTCGGCGCAGCAGAGCAGAGTCACACCCAGAACCTCCTCCTGCCCCTTCTCCATGCCGCTAGGTAGAGGCGCCGAGCCCGCACCAAGCGTAACCCCCTCCAGCCTCGGAGTGAGAAAACTTTTCTTGGAAACTCAGCGCATGCGAGGGGCTCAGGTCCCCAGAGGGCGCGGGCTCTTACCTTGCTGTCCTCGCTCCGCTTTATTCCTCGCCTCGACTTGTACACCTGGTACATGTGGGCAAAATCCATCCTGCAGAGAGATAGGACAGGAAGGGCCGTGAGTTTGCGTGCGCCCCGGCTGCAGAGCTTGGTGAGCAAGAACCCCCGGATGCTCCCGGAGCAGCTCCAAGTCGAGAGCGGTGCGGAACGCAGGGCAGGAGTTGAAGCTTGAGGGGCCAGGGATGCCCACTTACCCTTGCAGGTCTCCGGGCTCCAGCCCTGGCGCCTTGGGCAAGCAGGCGGGGGGCGGCTGCGCGCTGGGGATCCGCTCCATGGCACGGCGAGCAGGGGCCACTATGCGCTCCTGTCTGCAGGAGAGCGTCCGGTGGAGACTGTCCTGGAGGGGGCCTCGGAACTCTCTCCGCAAGGCTTCCTGAGTGTGAGCTCCCTGAAATCCGCTGGCTGCCGGGAGTTGCTGCTTCGAAGTGCTGCTGCTCAGTTGGGGGCGTGCACGGTGTCCCCGCAGCCCCTGGCTCCGACTCTGCGCACAGCCTGGCGGTGTGTGCTCCCAGTGCCGTCTGCGCCGTGCGAGCCAAGTGAATGAGCAGTGGGGCGGGCGGAGAGGCGGGAGGGAGCGCGGGGGGGGGGGGGGTTGGGGGGGGGGCTGGGGGGAGGACGAGCCGCGGAGTAATGGAGAGGCTGCGGGCTGGGTTAAATGGGAGCGAGTGGGTGGGTTGGAGCTACGTGTTCTACCCTGTGACTCCAGGCACGTCTGGCCGCTGCCGGGGAGGGAAGGAGCGACCTGCCCGCCCTCCCCCGGTACCATCACATGAGTCTCACGTGTTGGACAACGCGCCCGCGGCTGAGCGGGGCCCCCACCCGCAGCCCCCAGGTGTCTGCGGTGCGGCTGCCTTTCCGCGAAGAGGGGGTGGCGACGCGGCCTGGGTCTTGCCCGGCCGGGTGGGGGGCGCGGAAGCTGGAAGGAGAGCCGGGGGGAGGGCTGTGTGGTAACGTGGGCGAACCTGCCCCAGGGAAATGAAGTAAGTTCCCGTCTCCTGGGAGGGGATGGGGGAGGACGGATCCGCCCGCGTCTGACTCAAGCTGGGAGAGGAATATCCCCTAGCTCGCTCCAGCCCAGCCCTATTCCTCCTCCCCCGCCTGGCCGCTCGCAGGCACCCGCGCGCTGCGGAGGGAGT
This sequence comes from Lyroderma lyra, assembly GCA_004026885.1. Lineage (NCBI taxonomy): Eukaryota > Metazoa > Chordata > Mammalia > Chiroptera > Megadermatidae > Lyroderma > Lyroderma lyra. Next base: position 20,844 of record PVJL010015894.1, read on the forward strand.
CGCCCGGCCCCCTGCCTTCCCCAGAGGCTGGGGTTTCTTTCCGTCCCGGCTTCCCCGCCCCCACCCAGCTGCCCCGCGTCCAGGAATTGCCCGCCGTGGGGAGGGGCCGAGGGGCGGGGCGGATGTCACCCCATGGGAAGCCGGCAGGCGGCCAAGCGCAGGGGCAGCCGAGGCCGCCGCCGAGCACGCTGCGCGCACCTGACCGCCGAGCGTGTGCGCCGCGGCCCCTGGCTCTCTGGAGCTGCGCTGGCAGGCGTAGCCTGCGGGTACCACGCGCGCGCCCCCCCCGGTGCCCCCCACCCACTTCACTAGTCAAGCACAAAAAGACACTGGGCGCGGCGCCCTGCGTTTCCTCCCTCCTCTGTCCCCTGGGAGCAGGGCGCCCAGGCCGCCTCCCCTCCGGCTGCAGTTACACAACTGCGGCGGCGACGCCTGCCCTGAAGCGGCTGGGGCGGGACGCTTCACGTGGCCCGGGCTCGGGCCGCAGCGTCGCGGGCTGCGCGAACCTGTGCGCGGCCCGGAGACCGAGACCCGGGACGCGGTGTGCCCGCCGGGTCGGCCAACTCCGCGCCTGCCAGGAACTTGGCGGCGCTGTGTGCGGTCTGCGCGCCGAGCCGGAGGCGGGGAGAGGATAGAAGACTGTGCCTGTCACCGTGAGTCGCAGCATTCACACGCACCGTGGATCCCCCTACTCTGTGCTCGGGGTTGTGCTCGTTGTAGAGAAACGGGGCATGAAACACAGATTCTGCCCCCCGAATTTACTTACAGTAACCTCTGGGAAGAGGACAGATTGTACAACGAAGGGAAGGCAGCCTGGGAAAATTAAATCGGGGCCACTGGCTGGCAGAGAAAAAAAAAGTCTTTTTTTTTTTTTTGCGGTTTTGTGGTTTTGTTTTATAATTTTATTTCATACGAACTAAGATGCCTGGATAGAGGAGGAGGGGAGAAGCCCGGGGCCGAAAGGCCCCTCCATGCGCCCCAGGTCTTTGCCATCCTCCGCAGGCCGCCCGCCGCGGCCCCCACCCCGCCACCTCCCACGGACAAGTCCGGTCTCTGTGACCTTCTCGCTCGACCTGGAGCAGGGAGAACGGCTGAAAGGCCATGGCCGCGGCGCGAGTCCCGATGATGCAGTCGGAGGAAGGAGCCAGTGGAAATTCATGACTAAAATAAGGCCCGGCGGGGATTTCACTGACCTCTGCGCTGCCCTGCCCCGCCGCCCGCCCGGGAGTTGAGAAATGACTGTCAGCCTTTCCCACCGCCTGGGTCAGTCACCCCGCCGCCGGGTGACCTGGCTGTGGGAAGGACTGAGAGAAGGGGGTCACTGCTGGGCTGGGTGCAGGGGTGAGGGGGGTGTCAGTCTTAATTGGCAGTGACCTTGGCAACCCAGAGAGCTGGGCTTCACACGTTGACCAAACTGGGAGTGGATTTCCTTCAGGCCGCTTTGGAGAGCTCCCACTTCCTGTTTATGTTTCACGAGCGTCAAGCTCATTAGCAAGTGTGAGAAATGCCTGCTTTTCTAACTGCTGACTGGTATGACCTCACTTGGGGGCTCAGCGATCCCTTCCTCCCTCCCTCCGGCTCCGAACGTACTACTGTCTTTGTTAGCAGTCACCTCTCTGGAGGGAATGACTGCGTCGCCATTTCCTGCCAGGAGGTGGGCAGCAGAACCACAGCCCACGGAGGCGACTGGAGCGTGCCCTGGGTTTGTGCTTTCAAGCTAGGGTGACCTGATCCATCGTGAGGCTTTAGTAAGGATGGCGAGTTGTTGTGACTGCGTCAGAACCACAATTCCACCAGGAAACAAGCACTATGGGGAGGAAGGAACCCATGTCCCCTCAGCTGTCCCCTGCTTGCCCCGGCTCGCCCCCCCCCGCCCCCCC
>PVJL010015895.1:0-22724 GCA_004026885.1 Lyroderma lyra
CATATGGATGCATTCTGTTTTTTAATCCAGTCTGCTACTCTGTGTCTTTTTATTGGTGAGTTCAGTCCATTGACATTTAGAGTGATGATCGATATGTGAGGATTTCCTGTGGCCATTACTTATTTCTTTCTTTGTTTTTGTTTGTTTGTTTCTTTGTTTATTTTTGTTTCTTTCTTGTTGCCCCAACTTTGTTCCATTTTTCCTGACGTTTTGTTTCAGACTGAAGAGCCTCCTTCAGTATTTCTTGGCATGCTGGCCTCGTGCTGGCAAATTCCCTCAGCTTCTGTTTGTCTCAGAAGGTCTTTATTCCACCTTCATATCTGAAAGATAATTTTGCTGGATAATTTATTCTTGGCTGGAAGTTTCTCTCTTTTAAATTTTTGAATATTGGGTTCCACTCTCTCCTGGCTTGTAGAATTTCTGCTGAGAAATCTGATGCCAGCCTGATGCGTTTTCCTCTAAAGGTTATAGTTCTTTTTTCCCTGGCTGCCTTGAGAATTGTCTCTTTGTCTTTAGTTTTGGACATCTTTAGTACCATGTGTCTTGGAGAAGATCTGTTGGGGTCCAGGTATCTGGGGGACCTGTTTTCTACTTGAACTTGGGGTTCCAGATCTTTCCATAGGTTTGGAAAGTTCTCATCTAAGATATGTTTGAGTATGCTCTCTGTAGATTGCTCTGCCCCCTCTTCTATTCTTATTATCCTGATGTTGTTTTGTCTCATGGAGTCAGATATTTCTTGCAGAGTTCTTTCAATCCTTTTGGTTCTATATTCCCTCTCTTCCTCTTTCTGAGCTGTTTCCATGTTTTGGTCTTCAATATCACTATTTCTTTTCTCCATCTGGTTCGTCCAGTTTTCTATGGCAGTTATTTCATTTCTCACTTCTTTTATGGTATTATTTATTTCTCGTATTTCCATCTCAATCTTTCTTATGTTTTGAATTTCTTTGTTAAATTGTTCTTTTTGTTCACAGAGTTCCTTTTTTATGTCATTTATATCTTTTTTTATATAGTTTATATCAGCTAAGGTGTTCTGCCAATAGGTTTTCATTTCTCTCACATCACTTAAGGGAGTCCCTTCCAGTTGTAACAGGCTATCTTCTAGGTGAATTTCATGTTCTTTTTGAGAAGTTTTAGTTTTTAAGGAATTCATCCTGTCCACTGGGTTCTTCCTCTTTGACATGAGGGCTTTATGTTCAGTGCCCAGATTATTGCTTCTGTGGTGTCTTGCTGCAGGGTAGACACTAGGTGGCGCTGCCGGTCAAGTTTTGGGGAGAGAGGGCTGTTTGTTTCTTGTTTCTGATCTCCTACTGAGTTTGCAGGCTATGCACGTATATCCTGGGGAGAGGCCAACAAAAGGCTTTCTAAAGGCAGCTCTGCCTTCTGCCCTTTGCTGGGGAAGATGCTTTTGCTAGCTGGGGTGAATGGTAGCAAATCAAATCAGTCTTTCTTCCCAGCCCTGATTCAGTACCTGGCTGTCTAAAGGCTCACATTGCTTTTAGAACACTGGGGTGCACGAGGAAGTGCCCGCTCCATAAGTCCAAAGCTGTGGGCCTGGCCTGAGACAGCAGGGTCGCCTTTGCAGCAGGCTGGGAACAGGAACTGCAGCCCTTTGTAGGTCTCCAGGGGGCTTAGAGCTGGGGTGTTATCTTTGCGGTTCAGAGTCCTCGCTCAACCCTTCTATCACTCAAAAGTTCCAGAGGCTGGCTCCCTAACTTATTCCGTCCACAGCTCCCCAGTCTCTCTCCCCTCCCCCAACCTGCGCAGCTCCGCATATTCAGCAGGGATTGCGTCCTGTTCCCGCGTGGTCTGTCTGTGCTCCCTTCCCTCTCCCCAACTCGCCCCTTTCTCGCCAGCTTTCAGGTGTTTACTTGCGATTTGTGGATTTCTCAACAGCCGGTTTGTCACTCAAGGTCCTCTTTCTTGGCTCCTGGACGGCCGTTCAATTGTGTTTTCTGGGAGAGGCTTTAAGGACCTCCTCTCCAGTCGCCATCTTGTCTCCCTCCAGAAGTACATCTGAATTACTATTAATCAACTTGGGCTGTATGCAAACTGGGATAAGTTCCTGAAACTGTGATTTCAGGTTTCAAAATTCTTTGTCTATATAGTTTGGAAAATCAGAGCTATGATGAATTGCTAAATACAAGGGGAGAGGTTTAATGAATTTTGACTCCACTATAATTTTTTTTTTACATTAGATATATATGGATATAACTGGTTCTGCATAGTCATATGGTATCTTCTCTCCATCATTTTTTGACCTTGCACAAACAGATGGTTACATTTTTCACCCAGTACACATTGAAATGGAAGAGTTTTTAGATGTTTAGTTCAAAGAGCATGCTATTATGAAATTTTTAACAGCAGAAAATGTTCCTCCTTTTTTTTTTTTTTTTTTTTGGAATTTTTGAAAAAAAGTTGAGGACTTCTTAAAGAAGATCATTTGAGGTGATGAAATTTGAGTCTATCATTATGACCGTAAGAACAAAAGGCAATTCATGGGATACTCCCTTTTCATTTCTAATTTTGTATATTTGTGTCTTTCATTTCATTTCTTGGTTAGTCTAGACAAGAATTTGTAAATTTTGTTGTTTCTTTTCAAAGAACCATCTCTTTGTTGCATTAATTTTTCCTATTGTCTTTCTGTCTTCAATTTTGTTTAGCTCTGCTCTAGTTTTTATTATTTCCTTCTACCGACTTTGAATTTTCTCTCTTTTTTTTTCAGTTCTTTAAGGTGAAATGTCAGAATGTTGATTTGTGATTTTTCTTGTTTCTTAAGATAAGCCTATAATGATATAAATTTTGCTCTTATTACCGCTTTCCTGACATTTCAATTATTTTGATATATTGTATTTTCATTGTCATTAGTTTCTATGTATTTTTAATTTCTTATTTGTTCTTTGATTCACTAATTTTTTAATAAAATGTTGTTTAATCTGCAAGTATAAGTGAATGTTTTCTGCTTTCATTTTGTAGTTAGTGTCCCATTTCAAAGCTTTGTTGTCTGAGAATACACTTGGTATGATTTCAATCTTCTTGAATTTGCTGAGGCTACTTTTTTTGTCCCAGCATATGGTCTATCCTTGAGAATGTTTTATGTGCACTAGAAAAGAAGGTATACTCTTTTTGTCAGATAAACTGTCCTGTAAATGTCAATTATGTCCAATTGCTATAATGTGTCATTTAAAGCTGGTATTTTCTAGTTATTTCTCTGTTTGGATGATCTGTCCATGTCTGTTAAGGGATTGATTAGGTCCCCTACAATGATTAGATTATTTTTTGAATTTCTCCTTTCAGATCTGTTAGTAAGTTGCTTTGTATATTTTGGTGCTTCCTTATTAAGGACTTGTATATTAATCAGTATCAAGTCATCTTGGTGTTGTATTGTCCTTTTTATCACTATAAAATATTCATCTTTGTCTCTTGTTATTATTTTATATCTTAAGTTTATTACATCAGATATCATTGTGGCAACCCCTTTACTCTGGATACAATTTGTTTGAAGTGTTGTTTTTAATCCTTTCACTCTGAGCTTCAGTTTATTGTATGCCTGAGGTGTGTCTCTGGGAGACAGCATATGGATGGGTTTTGTTTTTTAAACCAGTCTGCTACTCTGTGTCTTTTTATTTGTGAGTTCAGTTCATTACATTTAGAGTGATGTTTGATTTATGAGGAATACCTATGGCCATTACTTCTTTCTTTAAAAAAATTTTGTTTGTAGTTACAACTCTATTCCATTTATTCTGATGTTTTGTTTCAGGTCAAAGAAGCTCCTTTAGTATTTCATGAAATGTGGGCATTAGCTTTTATATGTCTGAGGAGGTCTTTATTCCTGCTTCATATATGAACAATAATTTTGCTGGATAATTTATTCTTGGTTGAAAGTTTCTTTCTTTAAATATTTTGAATATTTGATTCCACTCCACCCTGGGCTTGTTGAGTCTGATGGTAGCCTGATGGGTTTTCTTTAAAGGTTATAGTTTTGTTTTGTTTTCTGCTGCTTTAGAATTGTAACCTTTTAAAAAATTTTTTACATCTTCAACATAATGTCTCTTGGAGAAGATCTGCTAGGGTCCAGGTAGGTAGGGAACCTACTTTCTTCTTAAATTTGGGGTTCCAAATCTTTCTATAGGTTTGGAAAGTTCTTATATACTATTTGTTTGAGTATGCTCTTTGTAGAGATTTTCCCCCCTTGTTCCAAGTTTAATATTCTAATATTGTTTTTTTTTCTAAGGGTCAGATAGTTCTTGTAGAGTTTTCTCAGTCCTTTTTACTCTGAAGTCCTCATCTTCTTCTTTCTGTGTTGTTTCCGTGTTCCAGTCTTCAATATCACTAAATCTATCCTCTATCTGGATGACCCTATTTTCTATGGCAGTTATTTTAATTTCTTTCTTCTTTCATTGCATTATCTCACACATTTTCATCTGATTCTTTCTTATAATTTAAATTTCTTTGTTAAAATGTGTTTTTATTCATAAATTTTATTTCTGAGATCATTCATCTCAGCTATGTTTTTCTTCCAATATGTTTTCATTTCTCTGAAAGCATTTAGAACTGCAGCCTTGTATTGTATGTCACTTAGTTCATAAATTTCTAGGTCTATAAGATTCTTTCCTGGAGATTTTTCATCTTCTTTCTGAGAGGCTTTGAATCCAAGGATATTCAGTGTTTCTCTGTGCAGTGGCGGTAGACAGTCCTGGGTCTTTTCTAGGCATTAGTGTTTTATCTCTGACAGTTCCAGGGAGGTCTCTCCTTTCTCTTCCTTGTTGGTATCCCTGTGATGTCTTGCTATGGAGCAGACACTAGGTGATTCTGGGGGGCGAGCTTTGGGAAAGAGTTAGGGGAGGTGGTTAAGCTGTATTACTCTTCTCTCCTGTCTTCTACCCTTTCTCTAATCTTCAGGTGACTTCATGTAATGCATGGATCCCTCAGTTATCATTGTGTGCCATTCAGGGTTTCCCGTGTTAGATCCCAGCAGGCTGTCTTGCTATATTTTTCAGGGGAGTTTTCAGGGATCCCCTCTCTGTTCACCATCTCATTGAGCTCCTCTGAGAAGATATTCTAGGCATTGTAACAGATTCAAAGAAAATCAAGGCTTTTTTAAAAAAATTTATTGGGGTGACATTGATCAGTAAAAATTACATAGGTTTCAGAAATCAATGTTTTTTTATTCAGGAAATTTATAGCTTGGTGGAAGTAATAATAACACATATATAAAACAAATAGTCAAAAATATGTGAAAGCAAAAAAGATACAAAAAGAGCACTATGCAAGGCAAGTTATGGGAAAGAGAAGTCAGCTAACATTGGAACAATCATGAAAACTTTAATAAAGAAGATATTTAAAAATGAGCCTTAACACATAAGTAAAATTACAAGGTGTAAGAGTAGATGTCAATGTGGAAGTGTCAACAGTAAAGCTCACCATTAGAGATGTTTATATGCATGACAGAGCAGTTGGTAGACTGCTTTCTTTAGACTGCAGAGTATGTAAGTAGAAAAGAGAGTAAATTAAAGTTTTAAGGGAGAGGTTAACCCAAATTGGAAGGAGTTTATCATAGATAGAAATTGTTGTTTCATTGAGTTGGTGTATGAAAAATAAACATAATAGAAATGCTTATTGATTTTTAAAGATTTTATTTAAGATGAATATTTGAAAAATTAATTCTAAGTAAGAGTTGGATAGTTTTGGGCAAAAAAAAAAATTTAGTTTCTGTTGCTCAGGCTAAAATAAATATATTTTATTTACCTGACATATGCTGATGAATATAGTGCTTGACACAAAATCAGTGGTCAATAGTGTGTATCAAATTAATTTATCTCTCACTCTTGAAGATCTATTTCGCAGTCTAGAAAAAGGAATTGGTATAAAGCAAAATAGGCCATTTTATTCAACTATGTTGGTTAGGCTAATTAGATAATAACATTGGTTACATATGGGAATCATAGAAATAATTTTAACCTACACTGAATACTTTCTTTCAACCTAAAACTTACATGTGTTATTTATTTATCATCATTTGATGTAGAGTTAGAAACTTCGTAGTTTTGCAAGTTGGAATTCCATGTTATACTCTTTTTAGAAAGCATATCTTTAATATACTGTATACAATTTCCATTATAATAATTGTAATGCTTGATAAAAAAAGTAACCTACTGTTATTGGGGGCTCTGAGGGATTGATAATTGGAGAATGAGCTATGAGGGTTTAACTGGGTGCTAGCATCAGTCAGTATGTTTTACAGAGGGAATAAAGATTGCTAGTTAATTCAGCAAGTTTATTCAATAGAACTTGCATGGAAATATTTTTTAAAAAAAACTTCATGGAGGTATAATTGACATTGTAAAAACTGTATATTTATCTTTTTCTTGGCTTAGAAGTTCCTTATCTGTTCTTCAATTTTGAATGCTAGCCTTGTTGGATACATTAATCTTGGTTGTAGATCCTTGGTTTTCATCACATTGAATATTTTCTGCTATTCCATTCTGGATTGCAAAGTTTCTTATGAAAAATCAGCTGAGAGTTGAATGGGTGTCTCCTTATAAGTTACTACTTGCATTTCTCTTGCTGCTTTTAAATTTTTCTTTTTTTTTTACGTTTTTCCATTTTAGGGCATATAGTCAACATTGTAATAACCATGTATGGTGTTAGAGAGGAATCAGATGTATTGGAATAAAGATATAGTAAGTTATATAAATGACTCATCACTGTGCTGTACACCTGAAATAACTATAATGTATGTAAAATATAATTGAAAAATAAAAAGTCTTGAAAAAAAAACAGAATAGAGTATTAAAAAAAACTGTATATTTAGTGTATACAACTTAATTAATTTGGGGGATAAATCTGCAACCATAAAACATATGGTAATGGAAAGAGAACTGACTCTGAGTGAAGAACACACAACAGACACATAGATGATGTATTGTAGAATTGCACACCTGGAATCTGTGTAATTTTTACTAACCAATGTCACTCCAATAAATTTAACAATAAAAGATTAAAAATAAAAACAAATCAACAAAAGAAACAAACCAAAAAACCTTTTATCACCATCAAGGCCATAAACATATTAGTTGTTTTCCAAAGTTTCCTCCTTACCCCTTTAGTTTTTATTTTTATTATGTTGTGAAAAACACAACATAATATCAATTCTCTTAGCAAAATTAAGTATGTATACATTACTATTTTTAACTATTGGCCAATGGGTGCATAAAAATATGCTCAATATCAGGAAACTGGAAATCAACTCCACAATGAGATATCACCTCACACTTGTTAAGATGGCTATTATTATTTTTTAAAACGATAAATGTTAGTGAGCATGTGGGGAACAGAAAACCATGGTACACCAATGGTGGGAATTTAAATTGCTATATCCACTATAAAAAATAGTATGAAGATTTCTCAAATATTAAAAACAAAATTACCATATGATCCAGTAACTCTATCTCTGGATATTTATCCAAAGCAATTGAATTCAGCATCTCAAAGAGATATATGCACTCCCAAGTTCACTGCATAGAAATCTTAATTCTTAAAATTTTGTTACACATTTTTAGATAAATGGAAAAATGGGAAAAAGAGATGACAATGATTGTAGTATATAGTTTAAGCATTTTTATTGTTGAGAGATGCAGCAAAATACAGTTCCAAAAATTTTGCATTATACAACCAGAAAATCAGAAAACTTTGCTTTGCTAATAACTGTGTGGCTCAAAAGAAGAGATACCAAAGCTAAGAGCATCAGTTTCTTCATTGCAGAATAGAATGATGAACTAAATACTTTGAAATTTTTAAGGAAAAGTACATAGGATTAGGATTTAGTGTTTTCTTGATTGATGGAATTCATTTACAATTTGGATAAGAAGACAAGCTATTGAAGGTTATTTTAAGCAATGCTATGATTTCATTATAAAATTAACCTGACATTTTCCTGGAGGATAAATTGCAATGAGGAGAGATTGGAGATAGGGCAACCTGAGAGAATGTGCCTGTAGTAAAGACAAATTTGGAAGACACACTATTGAGGAGGTGGAAACAAGAAAGTTTATTATATGCAGCATCAAAAATGTTACATAATATTTTCAGTGTTGAAAACAGGCCAAAAATGACATTCAATAAATTACATTTAGTTGGCTGAAAGAAAGGTAACATCACGGAAGAGAAGTAAAAATTATTTTAGTTTTGATCACATAGACATTTAAACATAAAGACATGTTGCCAAGGTTCAGAGGAGCACTTGGCCAAATTATTTTAAAGAAGAGAATCTTTTAATCACCTTACACCCTTCATTATCAGAAATAATTTCACTTATAAATGGAAGGATCAGATTGTAAAAGAAAGTAAGTTTGGTTTTAGATTTGCTGTCTTTGAGGTACTGATGGGGTATGTGGAGTATTTTGGTAGGAAGACATGATTAGGAATACTTCATGAGAGCACATGTCCTTAAAGAGCATGATTTATTTACTGTTATACATAGTAGATATTGATAAATATTCACTGAATGAATAAATAATAAACAAATTAATGTATAATTTTGTAAGATTAGTTTTGAATAATACATTTTCTGTCTACCACAATATAGGGAAATGAGCACAGAAATAATAGATTTAAATTACTATATGAGTAGACATTTTGTAATTGTTTTTGTATATTTTGTTTAATTCTCATAAATTGTCTCAGACTAAGAATTGTGAGTTTTCTTGACATTTAATGACATATAGCACTATTTGTTATTAATAGAAAAGTACTAGTATTAAATCTATGAATCAGTAATTGTCAGAATAAGTAATTACTTAATATAATAAACACAGAAAATTTATAAAGAATCTAAATGATCCACGAGGGATATTTTATTGTTTCAATGCCTGGTGGAGTAAGTTTTTAATCTTGATTACTTTTTAATCTTTGCTTCAACATATCTGAATCTCTCTCTGTTGGACTGCAGGAAAAATATAATGTGTCAGTACATGTATTTACCCCATGTAATTTTATGTAATTGTTCTGTTATTCATTTAAACAGTGATTTTGTAATCATTGGTACTTTTACCTTGAGCAGTTTGGCTAAAGGTGAAACTTTAAAGTTAAAAATATTCTTCTGCTTAGTCAATCATTTAATCCCTAGTATAATGACTATTGCTTTAAAGACATTTGTCACTAATCAAATATTCTTAATGCACTCTGTTGAAAAAAAGTGAGTATTAAAGTGGTATTCAGTAGTTTTGTGACAAAAAATATGTTCTCTTTTTGAGAACAGCCCCAAACATAGAAGTGATAGAGTAGGTAGAAAGGTGAAGATGAGCAGGAGAAGGAAAAATTAGCCCTGGTTTATTAATAGCTGCCTCTAAATTAAAAATAAAAGCCATCAGAAAAGGTGCAGGAGAACAACCTAGCCTGTTAGGAGGTCCATTGACAGATGCTCCTACATTAAGAAGAAAAGGAATGCAGAAGAAAGAACTGACCTGTTAGGAGGCCTAATTAGCAGGTGCCCCTAGAACAGTGGTTCTCAACCTTTCTAATGCCATGACTCTTGAATACAGTTCCTCATGTTGTGGTGATCCCCATAAAATTATTTTCATTGCTACTTCATAACTGTAATTTTGCTACTGTTATGAATCATAATGTAAATATCTGATATGTGTTTTCCGATGGTCCTAGGTGACCCCTGTGAAAGTTGTTCAACCCCCAAAGGGGTCGTGACCCACAGGTTGAGAACCACTGTTAGAAACTAGGAAGAGAAGGTCTTCAGAAAAAAAAATACAGGAGAAGGAATTAGCCCCAGTCCATAGTAGTTGTTTCTAAGTTCAGGGGATAAGGTAGTCAGATAAATGCAGGAAAAAAGAGTGTTACCCCATTTATTCAAATCTATGTTCTGCTTCTCAGGACCATACTATTATAGTTTTACTTCTTTTGAATAAATCATAAAAGAGAAAGAGAGGGAGAAAGTTCTACCCACAGAAATAAAATCCCTCATACAATGCAAGGAGAGGTTGCTTATCTCTTCAGTCTGCCTGCTCCACGTCTTGACATATACTTCCTTTACTAATAAACTTCTATTTTATGCTTGTACAAACTCTTGTCTCTTGACTGAATTCTTTCCTTTAATAAGACAAGAACTGAGGAAAAATCACTGTTTTCTGGTAACAGATTGGCCCAACACACTCAACCTGTACACAGAAACTTGATTGATCAATACTAGAAACTTAGGTCCTGACCCAAGCAGGGCCTGTTAAACTTCTGAGTACACTAGCTGTTCTGGTTTTTCTGTCTTGAGGTTCAGTTGTTTGGCTCCTCCTTATATTGCCCTATATATTTTCCTATAAACTTGAGATGTGTTGGTTATTAAAATGTGTCCTTTACATCTTAGATTATGGAGTACAGTCTTAGCTGTTAAACTCTTAAATCTATCCTTACATTCCACAGAGCCCACATGCCCCATTAGCTGCTCCAGACAATTACTGAGTATGGCAGGAAAACTGAAGTTGGCATATTTCTGGAGGGCACAGGACACCTGACAGGTGACCTTCATTTGAGGCTACCCAATGGCCATGTTACCTTTTTAGAACTGCATTACAAACTAAGATGATACTTTTTACCAAACTTGTTTCCTCCAGCCTCCTTCTTGTCCTTCTTTGTCTTCTTTTTGTAATAAATGTTACCTAAATCCTTGTTGGATGCTTATCTATTTCCCCCCAAGAATATCATGGTCTATTAACTATATTTACAACTACTTGCACATTAAGCTCTCTTGTCTGCTCTTTGGACCTTGTTGGTTGTTATGATCATTGTAGCCCCATGTTTTTGTGTGTGTGATTAACCACTGCGATCTAGCTTCTATTATGTCATGGACTCATCATACACATTAGCCTGGCTCTGTGCCACATCTCATTTTCTTAATGATGCTGGTATCATTTTCACAGCTCATTCTTAAAGGTCCAGTTGAATTGTGTGTCCTAGTGTAGGTCTTTTGGCCTCATATAATCTATCCACCCTAACATCCTCACTTTTCTCAGCCATTTTATTCTCTTGGAAAGAGAATGGCTCATAAAACAAATGAATCTATGAATACAATGTAATGTGATCAATTCTCTAGCATGGGAATCCCCTTTCTCAATCTTTGTTTCATTCCCACAGTCAGTCAGTATTCACTACATGAAGCATTTGCAATCATGCAGACCACATATTTTGTTTATAAGTGTGGTGTCACCTGATATCTATTGAAAATACATACCCTATGGTGCCACAACACACTACAAGACATTTGCCTGTTAGATCTTTGCTTATTGAATACTTCACTTAATGATCTAGTCATTGAAACAAAATTCAGTCATTAAGTGAGGAGTGCCTGAAATACAAACGCTGTCAGGAAAGTATCTTGCCATACAATATGAAATATAGAGGCATTCATGGATGGATTTTTTTCTCTACAGCCCTTGTACATCATCTATGTATTGCATTGTGTGCTCACCCCTCCCCCCCAGAGTCAGTTCTTTTGTCATCACCATTTATTTGAATCCCCTTCCTCTACCAACCTTTTCCCCACTTACCCTTGTAGACACAGACTACAGTTTAGTGGTTAGGGTAAAGGGGAAGGAGTTCTAAAGGAGGAAGCAGGGATCAAATATATGTTAATGGAAGAAGAAATTACTCTGGGTGATGAGAATACAATCCAACACATAGGTGATGTATTATAGAATTGTACACTTGAGGTCTGTCTATATAATTTTACTAACCAATGTCACCCCAATGAATTAAATAATAAAATTATATGGGCATATTTACCTTGAATTAAATTACACACACGCACACACACACACACACACACACACACACACACACACACACACACAAAATAGACTTTGATTTAAAGTTTTCTCAATGTTAGAGTACTTTTCTATGTCTTTAGATAACTCTCTTAACCAAAAGAAAAGTTATCTAGATACAGAAGTGCCCAAAAAAGTATACACATTTTAAGAAAGAAAAAAAAACTGTATTTAAATTATAATACTCAATATATGCCAATATAAAAAAATGAATACGAGTCACATTTAGCTTCTGCAATTACAAGAGGTGTGTAAAATGGTTACCATTAGTATTTATGTAATACATAAATAACATCTCTTAAAATATATATACCTCTGGTATATATATTTTTTGTACCTCTGGTATTTTGTGTTAACATGTAATTTATTATTTCTGTAAGATGTGGGCATTGTGAGGTGAGGACAAAGATGACATAGAGATCTTAAATAACTTGACAGCTGCATTTCCAACTTTCTTTTTGACTGGTATTATTGGAGTCCATGCCTGAATCTCCATTTTCTTCTGCTGTTTTTATGCCATTGTTTTTTCTGGGAACAGCATGTCCCTGTTTTTCATCATTACTCAGATGAGTCTCCAGGAGCCCATGTACTATTTTCTCTCCAAGAGTAGGTTGGTGGAGGGTTATATATGAGAGACATCACCAAGTGCTACCTCTTTTTTTAACCAATTCTTTTTATTGTAGTCAAATACATCAAACATAAAATATACCATCAACAATTTTCAGGTGTACAGTTCAGTCTTTTAAATACATTTGTAATTCTGTGCAACACACAAACATTACCAACATCCATCTCCATAAATCTTTTCATCTTATATAACTGAAACTCTATACCCATTAAACAATAACTTCTAATTCTTCCACTTCCAAGCCCTTAGCAACCACTATTCTACTTTCTTTCTCTATGATTTTTGACTATTCTAAGTACCTCGTGTAAGTGGAATTATATAATATTTGTCTTTTGTAACTGGCTCATTTCACTTAGTGTAATGTCTTAAGGACTCATCCATATCACATCATATGTTAGCGTTTCCTTCCTTTTCAAATGGTGCCTACTTTTTTTCTGTGAATTATTAGGGGTAAATTTACTGCTGTTCAAGGACTGTGCAGTGATGGATGCTGGTTTAAAGACAAAATCAAGGTTTTCAGTAGACATTGCAAAGAATAAAAGTCAGTTGAATTAATACAACACAGAAATGTTATAAATATTGTAAAGTCTTCAATTTTTAAATATACATTTTTAAAAATAATATTTAAAATATATTCACATTGTTAAAGTCAATTCTACAAAGACAAAATAAAATATTAGCAATATTTTATAATATTAGTTACAATCAAGCATTTTGTACTACTAGGTAAGTTTACTTCCTAAGAGTAAACACTCTGTAATAAATATGCATGTTATTATTCTCTTTATGCTATTTCTG
This sequence comes from Lyroderma lyra, assembly GCA_004026885.1. Taxonomy (NCBI): domain Eukaryota; kingdom Metazoa; phylum Chordata; class Mammalia; order Chiroptera; family Megadermatidae; genus Lyroderma; species Lyroderma lyra. Next base: position 13,249 of record PVJL010015895.1, read on the forward strand.
TGGTTCCTTTTAAAACTCCAGTTCCCAGGGTTTTATTTCAATCTGATTAAAAGCTATAAACTATAAACTAGTAGGGGTCATATATCAGTGTGCTATCTTCATCTCCAGGGGACCCTAATGTTATCTGACTTTTCTGTAAGACCATATAAATATTTGAGGATAGGTAAAAAAGTACATCAAAACAGTGAATACTTTATCTACCTTCTTCCAGCTTCATGTGAAGGAAAAAGCCTCTTATGTCTTCACAAGTAGATAGAAAAAAAGTTATAGTTCTGAAATCATGGACTTTACAGTTAAGTGTGAGTGCGCTGTGGGGTCATTGGTAAAACATGAATGTCCCTGAAACTATAGAGAGAAAAGAACCTGAAATCCTTTTCTCACCATCTGTAAGTATAGAACAATGCTGTATAATTGCAGGTTTTAGCTATTAACTGAAGTGACAATTGGTCTATAGGGACCTTAAATGCTCAGCAAAAGAAAAAAATCATTAACATAAGTGGATGTTTAGACACTGTTCTCTCATTGGGGAATAGAGAGGTGCATGTTATTGTCTCTAGATTATCACTATGCTGAAAAAACAGGAAAGCATACCTAAAATAGTTATAATGATAAGGAAGTGAGAAGAAAATATGCACCCCAGTCTGCAAACTTGTGTTTCTCCACATTGACTCAAGAGGAGGAAATCCATTAACTCTCAAAATTCATCTTTGTCTAGCTAATCACCAGCTTTTCCCTAATAAATGAGTCAGCTTCTGATATATTAAGTGGGTCTTATTTTGCTAGTAGCTGAGGTCACTTTGGGTGAATAATGAGTTTTCATGTACGTGCATTCTTGCTCTCATACTTGCTGTTGTCTTGTGGAAATATGTTTAACATTCTATACTATTGGGCAATTTTGACCATCCTTGTCAATATGGGTAGCTGAGTATCAGAAGCAGAGTATAGACCTAGAAATTCTAGACTCATAAGAAAAGCCATGATATATACCAAACATTATGTTTTCCTTTGTAAAGTAGTCTCACATTGGCAGAGAGTCTTCTGTTTGCTTAGATATCAATTAAACCAGTAAATTGCCCACCATTTAGCTTTTTCCTCATTAATTTATATTTGGCAATTATTCTTATGCTTCCTTGTTTGAGAACTCTTAATGACAGAAATTGTGAGGGGTTCAGTTAAAACACTACCTGAAACCCCTGTCATGTGTTTGGGCTAATACTTCAAAAAATAAAATAAAATAAATTAAGAATAGAATTACCCCACGACCCAGCAATTCCTCTTCCAATTATCTACCCAAACAGTCTGAAACATTTATCAGTAAAGATAAATGTACCCTGATTTTCACTGCAACATTATTCATGATGGCCAAGGCATAGAAACAACAAAAATGTCCTCTGATAGATAATTGGATAAAGAAGTGGTTCCATTATACAACGGAAGATTATTCAACCATAAGAAAAGATAAAATACTGCTAGTTGTTACAACGTGGGTGGATCTGGAGATTATTATACTAAGTAAAATAAGTCACAGAAAAAGTCAAGAACCATATGACTTCACTCATATGTGAAATACAGAACTGAGAGCAACAAACAAACAAAGAAACAATCCCCAAAACTCATAGACACAGACAACAGTTTAGTGGTTAACAGATGGGAAAGGGGGTGGGAGAAGAGGAAAATTGGGGTCAACTATTTGGTGATTGGAGGAGAAATGACTCTGGGGGGTGAAAACACAATATAATATATACAAGATGATGTATTATAGAAATATATTCTTGAAACTTATTTAATTTTACTAATGAATGTCACCCCAATAAATTTAATAAATAAAAATAATTCCAAATTTTTGGGTATATACCCAGAAGTGAAATTGCTGGGTTATATGGTAACTCTATTCTTAGATTTTTGAGGAATCTCCACACTGTCCTCCATAGAGGTTGTACCAGTTTGCATTCCCACTAGCAGTGTACGAAGGTTCCTTTTTCTCCCCAATAAATTTAACAATTAAGAAAAGTTCAATAAATGTAATTTAAAAATTAAACTTACTGGTATAGATATGCAGATGAGGAATTGCTAGGTGATATGGTAATTCTATTCTTAATTTTCTGAGACTACTTCATACTGCTTTCCATAATGGTTGTACCAATTTACATTTTCACAAGCAGTGTGTGAAGGTTTCTTTTTTTCCACAGCCTCTCCAACATTTGTTATTATTTGTCTTATTAATTATAGTCATTCTAATAGGTGTGAAGTGATATCTCAGCGTGATTTTGATTTGCATTTCCTAGATAGCCAGTGAAGTTGAACATTTTTCCATGTATCTATTGGCTGATTGTACGTCTTCTTGGGAGAAGTGTCTGTTAAGGTTCTCTGCCCAATTTTTAATTGGATTGTTTGTTTTTTTGTTGTTAAGTTGTATGAGTTCTTTACATATTTTGGATACTGGCTCTTTATTGGAGGTGTTGTTTGCAAATATCTTCTCCCATTTAATGGATTGCCTCTTTGTTTTGTGATGATTTCCTTTGCTGTGCAGAATATTTCTAATAGTTTGATACAGTCCCATTCATTTATTTTGACTTTCACTTTATTTGGCTTTGAAGTCAAGTTTCTAAAATCCTCTCTGAACCCAAGGTCCGTAAGTTTAATACCAGTTCTTTCTTTCATGCAATTTATTGTTTCAGGTCTTATGCTTAAGTCTTTGATCCATTTTGAATTAATTTTTGTGTATGGTGACAGATAGTAGTCTTGTATATTTATTCTTTTGCACATTGCTTTCCAATTTCCCTAGCACCATTTATTAAACAGGTTTCTTTTTTCTTCATTGTATGTTTTGGATCATTGGGAAAAAATTATCTGTCCACATGTATGTGGGTTTATTAGTAGGTTGTTCAGTCTTAATCCATGGGTCTCTGTGTTTTTCTGCCAATACCATGCTGTTTTGATTAATATCTTTGTAGCATAAATTGGAGTCAGAAAGCATGATGCTTCTATTCTTGTTTTTTTTCTTTTTTTTTTTAAATTGTTTTCTTAGGGTTGCTTTGATTATTAAGAATCTTTGGGGTTCTATGCAAATGTAATGATTTTTTTTGTTTTGCTTTTTTGAAAATATGTTGAGATTTTGATGAGGATTACATTAAATCCATATTCTGTTGGGTAATATGGCCATTTTAACTATGTTGATTCATCCAATTCATGAAAACAGAGTATCTTTCTATTTGTTTGTGTTGTCTTCAATTTCTTTTCATAATGTCCAATAGTTTTCAGTTTATAAATCCTTCACATTTTTAGTTAAGTTTATTCCCAGGTATTTTACTTTTTTGTTGTTGAAATTGCAAACATTTTTCTTTTTTAAATTTCTTTATCTGGTTTCATTGTTGGTATTTAAAAATATGATAAATTTTTGTACATTGATTTTGTATTCTGCAACTTTAGTGTATTTTTTTATTGTTCCTAACAGTGTTTTGGTGGAGTCGTTAAGATTTTCTGTACAAAGAATTATGTCATCTGCAAAAAAGTGACATTTTAATTTCTTCATTCCCAATTTGAATGGCATTAATGTTTTTCTCTTGCCAGATTACTCTGCCTAGCACTTCCAGTACCATATTGAATAACAGTAGTGACAAGGGACATCCCTGTCTTGTTGCTAATTTTAAAAGAAAAGGTTTTAGTGTCTCACCATTCAGCATGATATTAGCTGAGGTTTTTATCATATATGGCCTTTATTTTGTTGAGGTACTTCCTTTCTATACCATTTTATTAAGTGATTTACTCATAAATTGATGTTAAATCTTGTTAAATGCTTTTTCTTCATCAAATAATATAATCATATAGTTTTTATTACTTATTTTGTTTATGAGATATATTTATTGATCAATTTGCATATGTTGAACCTTTCTTGTGCTCCTAGAATGAACCCCAGTTTGTGATATATAACATTTTTGATGCATTGTTGTATTTGATTTATTTTGATTAGGATTTTTGAAAATACATCAGAGATATTGGCCTGTAATTTTGTGTGTGTGTATGTTATTTTTACCAGGTTTTGCTACCAGGGTAACGTTAACTTGATAAAATGAATTAGAAAGTATTGCCTCTTCTTTAATTTTGTGGAAGAGTTTAAAAAGACAGGTACTAAATCCTCTTTGGTAGAATTCATTAATGAAACCATCTGATCCTGGACTTTAGCATTTGGGAATGTTTTGAATTATTGCTTTTATTTCCTTACTGTTGATTAGTCTATTTAGACTTTCTAATTCTTCATGTATAAGGCTAGGAAGGCTCTATATTTCTAAAAACTTGTCCATTTCTACTAGGTTATTGAATTTGGTGCCATATAGTCTTTCATAGTATTTTTATATGATACTTTGTTTTGCTGTTGTAACTTCTCTTTGATACCTTATTTTGTTTATTTGGGTCTTTTCTCTTTTTGCTTTAATGAATTTAACAAAGGGTATGTCAATTTTATTAATATTTTCAAAGAACCACCTTTTTGTTGCATGGGTTTATTTCTATTGTTTGTCTTTTTGTTCTCTATTTCATTTAGTTCTCTAATTTTTATTATTTTCTTTATTTTGCTGACCTTGGGTTTTATTTGATTTTCTTTTTTGAGTACATTAAGATGTTATGTTGTTTATTTCAGATTTATTTTGTTTCTTGAGATAGGCCTGTAATGATATAAATTTCTTCTTCTTTTTTTTTTTATAAATTTCTTGTTAATGCTGCTTTCACTGCATCCCAATAATTTTGATATGATATATTTTCATTCTCATTTGTTTCTATGTATCTTTTAATGGCTACTTTTATTTCTTCTTTGTCCCCATAATTCTCTAATAGCATGTTACTTAATCACCATGTATTTGTAATTCTTCCTGCTTTCTTTTTGCAGTTTATCTTCATTTTCAAAGCCTTGTTGTCAGAGAATGTGCTTGTATGATTTCTTCTTTTAAATTTGCTGAGGCTAGTACTGTGTCCCAACACATGGTATATCATTGAGAATGTTTCATACGCACTAGAAAAGAATGTATAGTCTTGTGTTCTAGGATAAAGTGTTCTGTAAATGTCAATTATGTCTGTTTGGTCCAATGTGTATTTAAAGCTGATATTTCTTTATTGATTTTCTGTTCAGATGATCTATCCATGGCTATCAATGGGGGTGTTTTGGTCCCTTACTATAATTGTAATTTTGTCTGTTTCTTCCTTTAGTTCTGTTAGTAGTTGCTTTGTATACTTTGGTGCTTCCTGGTTGGGGGCATATGTTTTAATGAGTTATGCCTTCTTGTCATACTGTCCCCTTTATCATGATAAATGTTAATCTTTGTCTCCTGTTATATTTTTTATCCTGAAGTCTGTTTTGTCAGATAGCAGTATGGCTACACCTGCTTTTCTCTGGATGCCATTTGCTGAGAGTATCATTTTCTACTATTTCATTTTGAGTCTGTATTTGTCATTGTAGGTGAGCTGTCTCTTGGAGGCAGTATGTGATTGAATTTTGTTTTTTGACCCAAGCTGCTACTCTGTGTTTTCTTATTGGTGAGTTCAGTCCATTTACATTTAGGGTGATGGTTGATATATGAGGATTTCCTATAGCCATTTTATCTTTTGTTTTCTGGTAAGTAGGTGTCTTTATTGTTTCTTTGCTTTTTTGCTTTTGTTAATTATTAGTTTAGTGGTATTGTATTACTTTGTTTTCTGTTTTCTCTTTTGTGATTTTATGTGCCTCAGTTCTTGATTGTTTTGAGTGGTTACCATTAAGTTTATATCACAGAAAGTTTTATATATACTGTAGTCTTTTCTCTTAAGCATGCATCTTATCTCCATTCCTCTTTGAAAATTCAGACCTTCCTTCCCTTTTATGTTTTGGTTGTCACAAGTTATCTCTATTAATACTGTGAGATGGGGGAGTTCCCTGATGGTGTAGTGGCTTGGGGCTTTGGCGCTGGCACTGTCAGCGCTGTGGCCTGGGTTCAATTCCCAGCCAAGGAGCTGCCCACGTGCCAAAAAAAAAATACTGTGAGATGAATTCTGAATTAAAGTCACAAGTTGTCTTCTATCTTTTTTTATTTTTATGATTTTATCTTCTTTATCCTCTATGATATGTTTAAATGTTTAATGCCCTACTCTGTGTACAGATTGCCATTTTCTGTTTCTTTCTGTCTGTTAGTCATCTTGCTCATGTTTTTGTATCCTTTTTAATTTTTGTTTCAGGTTAACAGACTCCTTCAGTATTTCTTGTAATGAAAATCCTATGCTGGAGAAGTTTCCCAGCTTCTATATATCTGGAAAGATTTTTATTTCTCTTTCCCATCCAAAAGAGAACTTTGGTAAATAAATTATTTTTGGTTGGTAATATCTTTCTTTCAATAGCTTAAATATTTGATTCAATTTTCTCCTGGCTTGTAGAGTTTCTGCTGAAAAGTCTGATGATAATTTAATCGAATTTCCTTTATGGATTATAGTCTTCTTTTCCCTGGCTGCCTTAAGAATTCTATGGCATTTATTTTTGACAGCTTTCATGTGATGTGCCTTGGAGAAGGCCTGTTGGGATTGAAGTAGTTAAATGTTCTGTTTGTTTCTTGGATTCCAGTATCCACTTCTTTCCATAGGTTTCATAAATTCTCAACTATTTGAGTATACTCTCCGTGACCTTCTTCCTCCCTTTTTCTTCTTGTATGATCATTATTCTAATGTTGCTATTTCTGATGGTGCCAGATAGTTCTTGTAGTATTTAAAATTTTTTTTTAAATTCTTATCTATCTTTCTTTTTTCTTCTGGGTCATTTCCATATTTCTATCTTTGATACTACTAATTCTTTTTCCATCTGGTCAGCTCTGTTTTCTAAGATCATTATTTCATTCTTTATCTCATTTTTAAGTTCTTCATCCCCAAATTTTCTATTTGTTTCTCTTTTAAAATTTCGATCTCTTTGGTAAAATATTCATTTTATTCATTTATTTTAATCCTGAGTTCATTACATTGTCTGAGTTTTCTTGAGTCTTTTTGAGTTTTTTTTAGAACTGCAATATTGAATTCTCTGTCATTTAAAGTAACATATTTTCATGTCTTGAAGTTCAGTTTTGGAAAATTTGTTTTTTACTTTCTTTCTGATCAGATTTTTTCCCTTGGTTATTCATAGAAATTAATATGTTTCTCTTTCTGGGCGTCTATCTACCAAAGTGGATTTTGTGGTAGGTAGATATGAAGTAGTCTTTCTTTTGCTTTTCAGTAGTTTTCACTGGATAATTTTTTACCTCTTGAGCTGCAGCATTTTATTTTCTCTTAAGTTGGTTTATCTTCTTGCAGTGGGAGATTTCCTGGGAGATTGGCTTCTTCTCCATGATTAGTTCACCTTAGTCTCAGTGCACCACCCCCATGAGAAAATGTGCTGGGCAATATGGCTCTGGGCCTCTGAAACCTCAGTGCTTCTTCTGCAGCCAGATGTGGCAATACCTGTGTGTTTTAGCTGCCTTTAGTGCCCCTCTTCCCCTACCTTCCATCTGAATAGGTGGGGGCAGGGTGCATTGGGAGAAGCAGCATGTGTGCTTCTGGTTTCAGGTTTTGGCAGCTTCCTTGCTGAGCTGTCTGGACCTTACCACATTTTTACTGTTGCCAGAATTAGTCTCACTGTATGTCTGCTGCTCAGAAACTGTCTTCCCAGTTCTCAGGGCTGTAGATAGTCTGCTCTTCAAACTTACACTCACTACTAGCTTTTTCTGGTGTCCACAGAATGCTGGGAGGATGTGGAGGTGTGAGAGCAGTGCGGGCTTTTGGTCTTCTGTATTACGTCTTTGCCCTGAGGTCTTTGCCCTGAGTGTTGAGTTCAGCTGTATTACATGCTGATTCCTCAGGTAGGGATGCTCAAGGCCACAGAAGGAGCAACTGTCTTTAACTCACTTTTTTCCTCTCCTGGGACTGAAGTGAGCTCTGGGTTTCATCTCACAGCCACGTCTCTGCATTTTTCCTTCCCTCCTTCCCTGTTTGCCTCCATTCACCCACTTTCAGATTTGTCAATGCAAGGTTCTCTCAAGATTGTTTGTGTGTTGCACATGGAATCTTTTGTTGAATTATCATTGTTTAGTTTACTGTAACTTTCAGGAAAGATTTCAAGGACCTCCTCTTACACTGCCATTTTTTCAATAAATATGAATTTTATGTAAATAATTTTAAATGTTACTAATTATGAGATATTTATTAAATAACAAAAGCAATTGAATATAAACATGAACTATGAACCATTCAATGCATGAAATTTTATTAGTCAGTGTGAAAGAATAAAAAGTGTCACCACCACTGTTTTCAGAGAGCTTACAATCTAACAGGGTTTCTACACAAATATTTCTGTTTTGGACAGATTATCAAATAATAAAATTGTCCCTTGTGTAATCCTCTGATCTTGAGGGTGGATAGAAGAAATACACTTCGATTAGTCCCTTTAGGCTAAACACCAATGTGCAAGATTTTATTTGAAAGAAACTTGCTTTTAAAGAATAGAATATGGCAAAGATAACAGGATATCACTTTCATGTTTACGTCACTTAAGATCTGGCTTTGATTAAGCAAACTGTCATGATGGGCAGGTCCACATACAAAGAAGTAGGGGCTATCTCATGAACAGCTAGAAACTAAATGCAACCTCAACAGCCAGAAAGAAACTGAGTTTCTCAATCCAACAAGCACCAAGGACCTAACTAAATTCTGCCAACAATCATGTCATCTTGAAAGCATATTCTTCCTCATGAGACCTGGCCCTGACCACCTTGATTACAATCTTGCATAGAATTGCCCTTAGTAATATGTCATGAATCTTTTTTGAAATTATGAAGTTATTGAGGACAAAGATTGTGCTTTTTACCCCTGTACATAATCTAAAATACCCAGGACACATCTGGATACATCATGAAAAAAATAACAATTTATTTTATTTTTATATATTAAATGTATTGGGGTGACATTGGTTATTAAAATTATATAGGCTTCAAATGTACATTTCCATAATACATCACTAGTAACCTGATATTATGAGACCTTGCTTGGAACTAACTGTTGTCCCAAGAGAGAGAAGGGAGAATGTGATGGGTGAGCATCCCCAAACTCACCCTGGTCCCAGGAGAGAAAAATAATGAGAAAGGGGTGAGTGCACATCCTGGAGCTCACGCTTACCCTGAGAGAAAGAAGAAAGAGTAGAGGCAGGAGACATGAGACACTACAGCCAGGATATTACTCTGGTACCAAGAAAGAAAAGTTAAAAGAATGTGGGTGTGCTTCTCTGACCACAAACATTCTTATTGGAGGAATTGGCATATAATATGGCTGAACCCAGCATTTGGGTCAGAAACCTCAGGACAAAGACAGAATACAGAAGACGGCAAGTCTGCACTGCACTCACTGTTCTCAGTGTCAGGCAGAAAACAATAACACAGAGCCTGGTCACCTTCCCCTACCTTCCATAACTTTCCTCTCCCAGCTCCTCCCAGTGTTTTTAT
>PVJL010015896.1:0-22718 GCA_004026885.1 Lyroderma lyra
CCCCCCCCCCAAAAAAAAAGAAAAGAATTTGTGAAGGAAGTGGTGGAGATCCTGGTATTTAGTGAAGAAATACCAGGGGTACTGGGGACAGATGTCACATGTTTTCTACTTCCTAAGTAGGCTTCAAACATGACCGTACAAAGTTCAGACTCAGTAATTTCATCAAAAGACAAGCTAAAGTGAGAAAACCCCATTCTCAGATTGACTTCAAAATGTCCTTTTGCTTTGTACGAACTAACATTCGACATTTCAATTCTTTATTTTCCAATTCCTCCATATTAGACTAGTATAATGTATCTGTTTACCTCATAGAATTCTTAAATGAGTTAATGCCATAGGAGCTTAGAACATTGCCCACTGCACAGGAAGGTCTCCATTATTCCCTGACTTCTTAGTAGCTATCATTTTATGATTCTGTCTTTTTCAATCCAAAGCTGCCTGGGCCTGTCTTAAATGTTTTCACTTTCTGATGAGATCTTTGTCAGATTTTAGATTCAGAAGTGGCAATACATTTGAATGTATTCAAATATATTTCTTTGGTAAGAATTGAATTTTAGAATTTTTAGGCTCCCATATTTAGGAAAATGTTTGCTTTATCAATTTCAGTTTTATTCAGGTAAATACTAATCATTAGGTTATTTATCTCCTTTTTTCAGCATGCCTCTCAATCATGGTATACTTTAATCTCAAATGTTGATTTTATAAATCACTGATTCTCTGATACAACGTTCTAGTTCTTTTGTTTAGCAATGAAAGGTTTTTTTTTTTTTCTCTAAAGGATAGGTTATAGTCTATACATTTTGTATAACAACAGCAGAGTACATTAAAAACTGAATAAATGTTTCTACTTTCTTTTAAATTTTTTTTATTAAATTACCTAAGAGCTATTCATGATTGAGTCTCATGCATTTTATATGAAATTTTCCTGCCGTGTAACACATGTCAGTGATTCAGAATGCTTGCTCTTCATGAGGACACATGGAGTGTGGAAAGTGAGTTATTAGAAAGATTCTTTTCAATAGTACATTTATGTAACAATTAGAATTCCAGGGATACATTTTCCTCATTATTCTCATTTTGCAGTTACATAGCAACGTGTTTCCTCAAATTTAGTTACATGCGTTTTTGGCTTTTAGTTCTATGTTATGAATGTCAATGACAGTTTTCAGCTCAGTACACTTGAGACAATATGGGGTTTGATTCACAGATGAATCAGTCATATGTCTGTTGCCTATAAAATTATGTGAATGTTTGTATAAATTTACCCCTTTGTTCATAAGTTGTCTTCTGTATTTCTTTCACAAGTTAATGGTCAGTGCTTTTCTTATCCTGTGTACTATAGTTGTGGAAAGAATCTTAATTTTACATTTATTTACTGATGTTTTTATATTCTCTTTGTGAGAAAGTTTTTTTAATTGAAGGTATTTGTGTGATGTTTTATAGTTCACTCTTGTACGTGTTACTTTTTATTTTCAATTTTAGTGAAAGCTTATGATTAGACTCTACCATCTTCACCATCTGTAACTGTACAGTCCAGTTGTATTAAGTGTATTTACATTATTGTACAACTGATCTCTGGAAATTTTCATCTTGCAAAACTGACTGAAAATACCCATTAATCAATCAATTCTTCATTTGTCTTTATCCCAAGACATGGGTACTACTCTTTTTTTTCTGTGAGGTGGACTGCATTAGGTGACTCACAAAAGTGGAATTATATAGTGTCTGTTCTTTTTTAACTCGTGTGTTTTACTTAAAAAATGTCTTCAAGGTTTGCATTTTATCAGGTAAGAGGACCTCTTTTTATTTCAAGGCTGAATAATATTCCATTTTATGTGTATGCTACAGTTTCTTACATTCATGTATTCATGGTCATTTGGGTTGCTTCCACCTACTACAGGCTTTAGTAAACAATGCTGCAGTGTACATCAGTGTGCACGTGTCTCTTAGAAATATAGTCAGAAGTGGGATAGCTGCTGCATCATAGCATAATCTTATTTTTAATTTTTTGAGAGGCCTCCATATTGTTTTTCATACTGTTTACACCAATTGATACTTTATCCAATAGTGCATAAAGGTCAAATTCCTGAAATAAACATGTAATGAGTCACATGATGATAGAGAAGACTTTGCATGTAAATATTCTGACATTGCAGGTTAACACTAATGAAAATTTTAAATTCATTCCTAATTCTATAGCAGCATCTTAAAGGTGGTGTTTCTGTTTTTCAAATCGTTTTCTTTATTTTCGTGTTTTTGGATTATAAAAGGAATACATGATTGCTGCATTTAGTGAAAAAGTAGATAATATTCCCAAAATTTTCATTGTGATTAAAAATGGGATCAACTATTTATTTGTTCATTTGTCTGCTTCTATTATTAAAGTATAATTGACTTGTAATATTAGTTTTAGTTGTACAATATAATGGTTCTTTAGTTACATATTTTATGATGTGATCACCGTGCTAGGTAAACATCTGTCACCTGACAAAGGTATCACGATAATATTAACTATGTTTCCTATGCTACATTACACTCCATGCCTTACTCATTTTATAACTATTAATAGATGTTTGTACCTCTTAATTTCCTTCACCTTTTTCACCTTTCCCCACAGCCCTCTATTCTCTGGCTGCCATCAGTAAATTGTATGTGTGAATCTTTATCCAACTTGTTTTGTTTGTGTTTAGTTTTTAGATGCCATATATCATTGAAATTGTTTTGTATTAGTCCTTCTCTGACATATCTTACTTAGGATAGTACCCTCTATGTCCATTTATAATGTTGCCAGTAGAAGGATTTCCATTTTTCTTTTGGCTGAATAACAACCCATTGTATTCAATTAATTTCACAAACTCATCCTAGAAAAAGTGCTACATACCTAATTGCTGAATATCACTATAGTCAAGTACTCCTCAGGATGCTATGCACCAATGCCAGCACATAGTCCACTCCTCAAAGCCATTTTGAAGCTTTTTCTGGAATGACTATTACACCTGTATTCATACCCAAAAATCTGATAATTCATTTTGAGATTTGCCATCATGTGCTTTTGTTGGCAGCACTATACAAACAACTTGGCAAGCTGTTATAGCCTAGTCCACCCTTCAAAGCAATTTTGGAACTCTTTTTGGAATTGCCATCAGATCTGTCATCATACCTTGTGTAGATTATGACACCATACCAAGTCGTACTGTGCTGCCAATGTAAGTTCAGGGTGGCAAGTTTGTGAACTTAGTTGTCAGATTTTGGGTATAACGATGTCAGCTCTGATGGCCATTCCAGAAAAAAAGTTCCAAAATTGCTTCAAAGGGTGGACTAGGTGCTCGCATTGGTGCATAACTTCCTAAGGGGAGTACTTTGAAGGTGACCGTAGTGATATTCAGCACTTTTTCTAGGATGAGTTCATGCAGTTAATTGTCTGACTTCATATATTTGTCACATCTTTATCCATGCATTTGTGGGTGGGCACAGATTGCTTTGGTATTTTGTGTATTGTAAATAACATTGCAATAGATGTAAGGATGCAGATATCTTTTAATTAATTTTACTTTATTTTATTTTTTTGTTTTTTTGTTGGTTTTGTTTTTTTTTTGTTTGTTTGTTTGGTTTTTGTTTTTTTTTTGAAAACAAATGAAATTGCTGGGTCGTATAGTAGTTCAGACAAAAGGTGTTTGATTTTATTTTTAATCCATTCAGCCAACTTACAGTTTCATCTGTTTTTATTTGAAGTAATCACTGAGAGGGAGCAACTAGTATAACTTATTTAGAATTGTTTTGGGCTCTTTTTGTAGCTATTTACTCTCCCTTTTCCTGCTTTAATGTGTTCCATTGTGTTTCTGTCATTTTGTTTGGTAGTCACATGCTTTGATTTGTCAGTTTCCCTTTGTGAGTCTGGTATAGGTATTTTATTGTGGTTACATTGAGGGTAACTAAAGACATTTTAAAGTTCTGACAATGTTATTTTGAATTGTTTGTCAGGTAATGAATAGCTCTATTAATTTTAGGCTACTGTCTGAAGATTTAGTTTGTCCCTCTGATTAGAACATGTTTTTCTGTTGCTTTCTATATCTTGTGCCCTTCATGGACTTTCTTTGTACAGGAGGACACAAACAATAGGAAGCTGTGCCGTGCATTCTGAGGCCTGTGAAACCAATTTTGGGGATGTGTGTTCTGTTTTTTTGTGTATGTGTGTGTAATTTTCCATTTCAGAATGTTTTTTCTTTCTTCTTTAGAGTCATTGATATCTTCCTATCCTTGATGTCTGCCTTCACTACCGTAGTCTTTGCGGTGTTTGAACACTCACTCACCTCTTTTCTTAGCATTCATCACAATGCATTCACATTGCACACCATTCCTTAGTACTCAGTATCATGCGGAAGGTAACGAGTTGTTCAGGCAGCTGCAAAGAAATCAGACCCCTGGACACACAGCTCACTCATACATTTCTTTCCTAAAAGAATACTGAGAATTAGGGTTTTCTTACAATATTGCCATGTGTTCTAGGGTGAGTGAGGAGCTATTATCAACCAATGAAGCAAATTTCTTTCCCATTTTGATGTGACTTCCTTTGTTTTATACTTTCTTGAGCATGGCTTCTGGAGTACTCAAAGATCATTGACTCAGGAATTGTTGCTGAGTTCATGTCTCCATGGAAGTGCTTGGTTTTTCTGTTTCTTCTTATACTATCTTGCTAAGTACTGCAATCAATATTTAATTTGTACATTTGAATTTAAAGTATGTTTACCTGAGTGTAGTAAGAGTGATCATTTTTTTATGTCTTTCAGCTATGTCTCCTGGAGCCACTGTGGACTTGTTGCCAAATCCAGGCATAGAAGATTCACTCCACAAAATGCTATTGGTAAGATATGGAAGGTGTGACCTTGAGAATGTGCACTTAATGAAAGAATGGGAATGCGAAGGAGAGTGTGAAGGTCAGAAAGGATGTTATGATAGACATAACCAGACTGGGATAGTTACTCATAGTAAAATCTCTGTTGCCAAAAGAGATCAACAATACGAGACATCTTGGGAAAATCATCACTTTAAGGTAGTACATTAGCAGAGTGATGCGTTTCTGAATGTAAAGATGGGAAACAATTTTCTAAAGATATACGTCCTCTGAAAGGAATGTGGAATATATGAGAAGTTATTTAATCCATGGTACCAATAATTATTTAAATCATTTAAAATGTAGGATTGGCATAAACATTCAAACATTTTTAAAAACCAGAGATTTAAAAATGAATATAGAAATTCTAAATGTGATCCATTTGACAATCCCTTAACAAGGGATTCATTATTCTTTCACTGAGAAATAATTCTTCCTAATTCCAAATTCTACAATTTTCATGAATGTGGAAGGGTATTTATATAACCATAATGACTTAATAGGTATCATGGAGTAATTGAGAATAACATTACATGTTTAATAATTTAAAGTCCTCAGTAAAGGCCTTTCTGTCTTCATTGCTTACTAGAGTACTTGGAATAGAGAGAGAAGTTATCAACTAAGTGAATCATGGAAAAACTTTAAAGAAGGGTCAAATTCTAAGAAACATTTGAGAATTCAGTTTCCTGAGAACCACTGTACACGTGGGAAAACCTTTGATCAAAGCTCACATCACATTATACGTCAGGATAGTCATATTGTGGAGAAGACAACCAAATGTAGTGAATGTGAAAAATCTTTGATCCAATCTTTAAATCTTACTGAATATAAGAATATTCAAACTAGGGAGGAACCTTATAAATGTAATCAGCATTGGAAGTCCTTTAGTCCATTACCCAGTCTAAATAGTCATAAGAAAGTTTATACTGGAGAGAAGCCTTACAAATGTGAGCAATGTGGCAAAGCCTTTAATTGGCATTCACGTTTTATTGTACATAAAAGAACTCACACTGGAGTGAAGCCTTACAAATGTGAACAATGTGGCAAAGCCTTTAATCGTCATTCACATCTTATTGAACACGAGAGAATTCATACTGGAGAGAAACCTTATAAATGTGAACAATGTGGCAAAGCCTTTAATCGGCATTCATCCCTTACTGTGCATAAGAGAATCCATTCTACAGAAAAGCCTTATGAACATGAACAGTGTGGCAAAGCATTTATTGGCCGTTCACTTCTTAATGAATATGAGAGGATTCATACTAGAGAGAAGCCTTACAACTGTGACCAATGTGACAAAGCCTTTAAACGGCATTCACATCTTACTGAACATAAGAGGATTCATACTGGAGAGAAGCCTTACAAATGTGAACAATGTGGCAAAGCCTTTACTCAGCGTTCATATCTTACTAAACATGAGAGAATACATACTGGAGAGAAGCCTTACAAATGTGAACAGTGCGGCCAAGCCTTTACCCGGCGCTCAAGAGTTACTCAACATATGAGAATTCATATGGGAGAGAAGCCTTACAAATGTAGAGAATGTGGAAAAATCTTTATTTTTCTGTTACACTTTACTGAACACATCAGAAGTCATAATGGAGAGAAATCTTAAAACTGAAAAATCCAAGAAATCCTGTGGTTGGACCTATAGACTCACTCAATATCAGAGAATGCTTTCTGGGGAGAAATTTTACATTCATAATACACAATGAAAGACCTTTAAAATATGTACTTCAGAAAACTTCACAGAATTCATTCTACATAATGACTTTAAAGATGTAAAAAAATGTGAGGAAATCTTCCAATCGAAAATAAAATTGGAAATATCAGAGAATTAACATTAGAAAGTTGTAAATCAAGAATACTTTTCAGGGAGTTCCCTGATGGTGTGGTGGCTTAAGGCTTCGGCGCTGGCGCTGTCAGCGCTGCGGCCTGGGTTCGATTCCCAGTCAGGGAACTACCCACATACCAAAAAGCAAAAAAAAAAAAAAAAATTAGGAAAAAAAAATACTTTTCAGATACAGCTCTAAATCAGATACTTATAGAGAATAAGCAAATGTTAAAAAACAAGTTCATATGGTTTAAAATATCAAAGGGATGGATGTCGAACAGGTAGAGTTATTTACAATGAGTCTTTATATATTGATAATATTTGAGATTTATTGAAAATGAACTATTAATGTGATTTTACTCTAAAGTTACTTGATGCTGTGATTTTACTCTTAAATTTGTGAATCATGGCTTGATAGTTGCTGCCTAAAAGATCTGAGAGTCTTTATGTATTGGGTGGGATTCACTCAGATGTACTTTATTTTCCCTTGTAAGGGCACTGCAATGTACAATGTATGAAGAAAATCTAAGTGGAGATGCTGTTTGGTTGACTTACAGCATTTATGTAAGTCACTGTGAAGTAGGTATTCAGGAGATCGTTCTCTGCATTAATATAAGTCAGGCACATTCTGAATTTTAACTAGTTTTACCAATTGCTTCTTAAGGAAATTAAGGTGGTTGTTTATTAAAACCCTGATGTGCCTTTTTACTAGCCATAGGTAGGAGTCGTGAATATTTTTTCTTTTTTTTTCCTTTATTGTTAAATTTATTGGGGTGACATTGGTTAGTAAAAATTACATAGGTTCCAGGTGTACATTTCTACAGTACATCGTCTGTGTGCTGTGTTATGTGTTCATCAACCAAAGTCAGTTATCTTTCCATCACCATGTATTTGAGACCCTTCTCCCTTATCTTTCACACCCCTGTCCCCATACCCTCAAATAACCACTAAGCAGCAAACTATTGTGTTTATGAGTTTTTGTTTCTTTGTTGCTTTCAGCTTTGTTCCATATGTGAGTGAAATCTCATGGTTCTTGGTTTTTTTCTGTCTGGCTTGTTTCGCTTTACATGATGGTCTCAGGGTCCATCCATGTTGTCATAAATGGCCCCATTTCATTGTTTCTTATGGCTGAGTAATATTCGACTGTATATATGTACCACAGCTTCTTTATCCAGTCATCTTTCAAAGGACACTTTGGCTGTTTTTATGACTTTGCCACTGTGAACAGTGCTGCAATGAATGTTGGGGTACATAAGTGTTCATGGACTTTGGTTTTAAAAATTTCGGGGTAGGTACCCAGAAGTGGAATTCCCAGGTCATCTGGTAACTCTATTCTTAGTTTTTTGAACAACCTCTGTACTGTCTTCCACAGTGGTTGTACTTTCCCACCAGCAGTGTATGAGGGTTCCTTTTTCTCCACAGCCTCTCCACCACTTCTTGTTCCTTGTCTTGTTGATAATAGCCATTCTAACATGTATGAGGTATTATCTCATTGTGGTTTTGATTTGCATTTCCCTAATAGCTTGTGAAGTTGAGCATTTTCTCATATATCTTCTGGCCATTTGTATGTGTTCCTGGGAGAAGTGTCTGTTCAGGTCCTTTGCCCATTTTTTCCCATTGGATTGTTGTTTTGTTTGTTTGTTTTTGTTTGTTTGTTTGTTTGTTTTTGCTTTTTGGTATGTGGGTAGCTCCCTGACTGGGAATCGAACCCAGGCCGCAGCACTGACAGTGCCAACGCCGAAGCCTTAAGCCACTACACCATCAGGGAACTCCGGATTGTTGTTTTGTTGTTGAGTTGTACAGGTTCTTTATGTATTTTAGGTATAAGCCCCTTGTCAGAAGCATTGTTTGAGTTAATTTTTGTATACAGTGAGAGTTCACAGGTCAGATTTATTTTCTTACCTGTGGTTTTCCAAGTTTCCCAGCACCATTTACTGAAGAGGCTTTCTTTTCCCCATTGTATATTTTTTGCTCCTTTGGCAAAAATTATCTGTCCATATATTTCTGGGTCTATTTCTGGATTTTCAATTCTGTTCCATTGGTCTGTCTTCCTTTTTTTCTGCCAGTACCAATAATCCAGCAGGCTTGATTATTGACGCTTTGTAGTATAGATTGAAATCGGGGAGTGTGATGCCTCCATCCTTATTCTTTTTATGTAGGATTGTTTTGGCAATTCAGGGTCCTTTGTGATTTCATTTGAATCTGATAATTCTTTTATCTACTTCTTGAAAGAATGTGGGATTTTGATGGCAATTGCATTAAATCTGTTTATTTCTGTCAGTATTATGGCCATTTTAACTATGTTGATTCTTCCAGTCCAGGAACACAGAATATCTTTCCACTTCTTTGTGTCCTCTTCAGTTTCCTTTAGTAGTGTTACAATTTTCAGTCTATAAGTCCTTTGTACTTTTTTGTTTATTATTTCTAATACTTTTTGGTGGAGTCTTTAAAATTTTCTATATAAAGGATTATATCATCTGCAAAAAGTGACAGTTTAACTTTTTCTCTCCCAATTTGGATGCTTGATTCCTCTGGCTAGAACTTCTAGTACTGCATTGAATAGCAGTGGCAACTGGGGGGCATTCTTGTCTTGTTCCTGATTTTAGGAAAATAGGCTTCAGTTTTTCCCCATTCAGTGTGATAATAGCTGAGGGTCTCATATATGGCCTTTATTATGTTGTGGTACTGACCTTCTCTACCTATTTTATTAAATGTTTTGATCATAAATAGATGTTGCATCTTGTCAAATGCTTTTTCTGCATCAATTGATCATGTTTTCTATCCTTTAGTTTATGTAGTGTATCACATTGATTTGCATATGTTGAACCATCCTTGTGTTTGTGGGATGAATCCCACTTGATAGTGGTATATAATCTTTCCAATGCATTGTTGTATTCTGTAATATTTGGTAGGATTTTGTCTAGGATTTTTGCATCTGTGTTCATCAAAAATATTGTTCTACAGTTTTCTTTTTATTGGTTATCCTTACCAGGCTTTGGTATTAGGGTTATGTTTGCCTCGTGGAATGAGTTGGGAAGTATGACCTCTTTTAGAGTTTAAGGAGGATGGGCATTAGTTCCTCTTTGAATGCTTGATAAAACTCATTGATGAGACCATCTAGTCCTGGGCTTTTTGCCTTTGGGTAGCTTTTAGATGATTGTTTCACTTTCCTTACTGTTGACTGGTCTATTTAGATTTTCCAGTTCTTCTTGGTTCAGTTTAGGTAGACTATGTTTCTAGAAACTTGTCCATTTCTTCAAGGATGTTAAATTTGGTGGCATATAGTCCTTCATAATATCTTCACAGGATCTTTTGTATTTCTGTGGTATCAGTGCTAATTTCTTCGCTTTCATTTCAAATTTTGGTTATTTGTATTGGAGAATTTCCTGAACTTCTGTATGTCTAAAAAGGTTTCTATTCCTCTTTCATATCTAACAGACAACTCTGCTGGATAGGTTATTCTTGGTTGGTAGTTCCTCTCTTTTAATATTTTGAATATATGATTCCACTCCCTCCTAGCTTGAAGAGTTTCTGCTGAGAAGTGTGATGAGAGCATAATGGGCTTTCCTTTAAAGGTTATCATTTTTTTTACCTCGCTGCCTTGAGAATTCTTTGTGTCTATTTTTGACATCTTCAGTTAATGTGCCTTGGAGAAGGTGCGGTGGGGTTCAGGTAAGTAGGGGTACTGTTTTTCTTCTTGAATTTGGGGTTTCAGTTCTTTCCATAGGTTTGGAAAATTCTCATCTGTTTGATTAAGTCTCATTAGGAATTTGTTCTGATTCTTTTGGTATTTCTCTTATTGTACTGTTGTTCTTTATAATGGAGTCAGTTATTAATGGAGGTTTTTTGTTTTTTCTCAAATTTCTGGGTTGTTTTTTTTTCTGTTCAGTTTCCATTTTTCTAACTTTGGTGTCACTAATTCTTTTTTCCAACTGTTTGACCCTGCTTCCTATGCTAATTAGTTCATGCTTTATTTGTTTTATTGCATCTTTTATCTCCTGAATTTCTATTTGATTCTATTTTATAGTTTCAATTTATTTGTTAAAGTGTTGTGTGTTTTTTGTTTAGAGATTTCTGGGTTTAAGTAGTCAGCCAGCATTCCTTGAGCTCTCTGAGTATTTTTAGGACTATAGTCTTGAATTCTGTGTCACTTAGATCATGTATTTCCAAATCTATTAACTTCCTTTTCTGGAGATTTTTCATTTGCTTTCTGAGATGCTTTGTTCCCATGGGATGTCATTATAGTTGTTGTGTTTCTCTTCCTGGACATAAGGACTTTTTCCCCTTGCAAATATAGAGAGGTCTTTCCTTTGTTTCCCAGTTGGTATCACTGCAGCATCTTACAGTATTTTCTCTTAGTTGTTAGATTTTCTCACTCTCAGAACTTTCCTAGAGGTTGGGCTTCTCCTCTTTGACTCAGTTGCCTTGGTTTCAATGTGCTGCTTCTTTGGGGAAATGTGATGAGTGATGATATTATCTGCCTCTGAGATCTGTGCAGGCAGAGGCTGCTATGCCTTTGTTTTACAGTTTCCCTGAGCCCCCCTGCTGGTTCCCACTGAGTAGAGTTTGCTGGGGAGAACTCAGGGCTTGCTTGCAGCACAGGGTAATGGCAGTTTGGGAGAGAGTAAGGAAAAGCAGCCAAGTTTTGTGTTCACAGTTTCTTCCTAGCAGTGGGGGCAGTGCAGTTCAATCCCAGGGTTGCTCACTTTCCCAGGTATTGGCTCAGCTGTAAAACAGGCCTGTCCCTTTGTTCAGAGCACTCAGGGCCAGGGCAGGCACACACTACAATATAAGCCCTCTCCTCCATTAGGGGAGCTCTGAGCCATGTGTGGCGTGTGCTGCAATACAAGCCTGGCCCTCCATCAGGAGCGCACCGAAGCCAGGGGGATGTGTGCCACAAAGCAAGCTTGGCCTTCAGTCAGGAGCGCACAGGGACAGTCATGCACTGTTGGCACTACCTGTTTCCCTTTTCCCATCACCTAGAATTGTGTTTTGTTCTAGTCAGTAATACTCCACCTTACCCCTTGCATCAGCACTTAGTCTCAAGCTCATTGAAGGCCAATTTGTGGGCTTGTCCTGCTCTTGTCAGCTCCTAGCTTCCAGGTTGGGTTGGGTTCCTATTTTCACCTGGGCACTTTAGCATGCCTTTCCTCAGGCCCTATTATACCCAGGGCATGGCTGTAGCACTCCTTGCTCCTTGGCTTGGGCTATAGTTCATCTTCTCCTAGGGCTTCTACAGTCTACTCTTCTGCCTGCCTGCAGTCACGCTGCTCTTTGACATGTTTCTACCAGCCCCCTTCTCAGTCCTTCTGCCATCTGTGAGTCATGTTTTGCAGCCCCATATCCACACTGCTCCCTTCCCTTTTCTCCCATTCACCTCCCTTTCTCTGACTTCTAGGGTGTTTTATTTTGTGTGTGGGTGGGTGGGTTTTGTTTTGTTTGTTTGTTTTTGTTTTGTTTTGCGGTAGGTGGATCTCTCAGTTGAGGCTGTCTCATTGGTGATTCCCTTGTCAGATTTTGGCTGTTCAGTTTGCAGTTCCCAGAGAGGTTTCAGGGACATCCTCTCACACTGCCATCTTGATCCCCCCCTCAGTCGTGAATATTTCTTGATATGGTTGAAATAAAGAAGACTTTGTAGTTCCCTGAGGAAGTACAGACAACTCATTCATAAGTGCATAAAATTATTGTACATCCATGTTTCCTAATTAATTAGCCTCAGTCTTGAAACCCATGAAAAACAGGCTCTGTGGTCAGTATGTAGTAGTCTCTCTGTTAACCGGAACTCAAGCAATTGGCAAGAAAATCGAAGAAGTAATTAAATCCATTTCTTGCAGAAATGTAAGTTTAAACTTGATGTGCCATGCCATGAGGAAGCTTAGTCAAAAGTGCAGCTGCCAATATAGCAGGGTTTATGATAAAATCTGTGAGTTAGTTGACTCTTTTAATGACAAAATAAATCTGTCAAGATGAACTCAATGACTGGTTTGCAGTGAATGAAGCTATCAGTAAATCATACATTTAATACCTCAGACATCATAGGGGTTGTTGTGAATTGTGGGAAAATGGAAGTTGCATAAGAGAAAGGGAGTGATGATGATGAGTGTGAGGTAGAAAAAGTACCCTGGCAGAGAGCTACTGCAGCATTTGGAACTGTAATATTACTTACAGAACAGCACCTCTTCATTTCTCAGCATGTTATGCAGTTGCACATCAGGCAAAACCTGACTTGGCATGAGAGGCATAGGGCCTCAAAACAAGCTGATATTTGTTCATTTTTCAAAAAAACTGCACGCAAGTTTGCCAGTACAGCATCATCTACTGATGGAAATCTAAAACCATCCACATCCACTTCTGATCCTGCCATAGCTACATCATCATGTCCTCATGATCCTAATGGGAATGTCTACCCTGATACTCTACTGCTACTGTAACAGTTTTAAGTGTGTATGTGTGTGTTTTCTTACTAAGTTACTCTACATTAAAAATTGTTAGGGAAGTTCATTAAGTTGAAGTATATTGACTGTCATTTAACTAAAATTACACACTGCATTCTCAGAGCTGTGTTTATGGTTAAACTGTTACATTAAGTTAACTTTGTCTTAATTTGCTGTTAATTGCTGTATTTCAATATTAATATCAAGGCAATACAGGGTTTATATTATGGTATGGTATGGTACAATATGAGGTATATAGCAAATTTGTCCAACCCACAGCCTGCAGGGCACATATGGCCCAGGTTGGCTTTGAATCCGGCTGAACACAAATCCGTAAACTGTCTTAAAACGTTATGAAAATTATGCAGGAAGCTTTTTTTTTTTTTTTTTTTTTTTTTTAAAGCTCATCAGTTGTTGTTAGTGTTAGTGTAATTTATGTGTGACCCAAGAAAATTCTTCCAGTGTGGCCCAGGGAAGCCAAAAGATTGGACATGCCTGTAGTATAGTATTAGTTAGGCCTTTTTTTTTTTTTTTAATTTATTGTTATTGTTAGACTTATTGGGGTGACATCTGCTAGTGGATTACATAGGTTTCAGGCATACAATTCTACAGTGCATTGTCAACTTGTATAATAAGTTCACCACCTAATGTGACTTGTCTTTCCATCACCATATATTTACCTCCCACTCCCCCCCACTCCCTCCCCCTTCTCTCCTCCCCTCCCCACTCGTCCCCAAATAAACATTAAACTATTGATTGTGTCCATAGGTTATTTGTTTGTTTGTTCATTGTTGTTTTTTTCTTTGTTGCTTTCAGTTTTATATTCCGCATATGAGTGAAGTCATACAGTTCTTTGTTTTTTCTGTCTGGCTTATTTCGCTAAGCATGATGATCTCCAGGTCCATCCATTTTGTTGCAAATGGCAGTATTTTATATTTTCTTATAGCTGAGTAATATTCCATTCTGTATATGTACCACAGCTTCTTTATCCAGTCATCTGTCACAAGGTACTTTGGTTGTTTCCATGTTTTGGCCATTGTGAACAGCGCTTAGTATAGTATTAGTTAGGTCTGTTTTTAATAGTAATTCTCAAGCAATCAGAAACTACATTTGCGGGGGTTCCCTGGTGGTGTAGCGGTTAGGCTTCAGTGCTCTCAACTCCATGGCCCTGGGTTCATTTCCCAGCCAGGGAACTACCAAAAAAAGAAAAAGAAAAGAAAAGAAACTACATTTATCTGGCAAATACCAATCCCCATGGATGCAGGTAAACTGAGAGTATACTGTATTAGATGAACCAAAATGCTTCTTATATGCTTATAGTCTATATTTTTTTCCATGGATCCTATAGGTTGTTTGCAATGATTTATTTAGAGTATGTGTGAACTTATATTTTCATTAATAAAGGCAGTTTTTTCTTTTCCCAAGCAAGCAGTGGATTTATTAAAAGACAAGAATTCACTCCCAAAATATTGGGACAGGGCAGGTCAGGAGGAGGGCATCTGTGTAGAACAAAGAAACAGGATTTTATTCCAATGAGGGCATGGAATATTCAGGGGTAGCATCGCAGGCTTTCCCAGGGTGAGTCCTTGCTGTTTTCACTGTTCACTACTTCCCGTGGGGTGATGGGATTCTTTTGTTTTTACTTAGCCCTTGTGGGAACTTGGTAAGTGAGTTTTAATGTACCAACACTTATGTGTAATGAATGAATCATTATCCTGCCACTAATGTTAACCCCTCCCACTTTAATCACCGTTGTAATCAATGGTCTCTGGTGATGGCAGTGGAATGACATTACTAGTAATCCATTTTCCCCATGGCCATAACCTGTAAATAAGGTGAGGCTATCTATTTTTCCCATAATTTATATATTGTATCCTCTTCTCCTGATTGTAACTGTAGAGAATTAGGATGCTTACAATAAAGGTGATTCAGTAGTGTTGTTGACAGTTCAGCTAAACTGCCATATTGCCTTAGGATCCATGTAGTGTAGCCCAGTTGCTTTGAACTGACACTCACCCCTCCCACTAGTGCCTACATTAAGACAGCAGCTCACAGATTCACAAGTAAATGTTAAGTTCCTGATAGGACTTCTCCCACAGCCCTTGTGAACCAGTGTCCCCTACCTCTTCAGACCTTCACCTTACATACTCCTTAATAGATCCTATGCAGAGCTTACCAAAACCTTGCTGTTTTTCCTTTGAACTATCTGGACTGCGCTCAAGAACCCCAAAGTACTTCTCTCATGGACTCTAATAAAGGCATGTGCACTGGGTCCTGCCCTTGTCTCCCTGCATCCTGCCTGGGCCTCCCCTTGTGGTCCTTACAGATGTGCTGCATCCTTCCTTCAGGGCCTGTGAGGATAATAAACTTGTCTATTTCTGTTGCCCTGTGATCTTTCATTGAATTGTGGGCCCAGCATCTGACTGAATTTACTGTACTTAACAAGTGCTAATTTATCAGTCACAAGAAATATACTTAGAAGCCATTCTTCGTTTCATGGGGAAGTAACATTCTGCTCCACATGGGCTTGAAAGGTGGGCAGTACAGTGAGTGCACCTACATCTCCCACTCTACCAGAATTTGTGAGTGCCTGTGGGAAACGTGGGCCCTGATGACAGAAAAGGAAAATTCTGTTTGGTCGCCATGTAAGAGGTCATTGTCCTTGACTCCTGTAACAGGACAGGAAGTGTGGCCTTCTTTGCATTTCAGGGTCCTGCCTTTGGGTGTGGTGGTAGCAGATAAAGGGGCTCTGTTGGTGCTTTAAACACAGAGTTTTAAGATGCAGGTGTGACTGCACCATGTCACTAGAGGAGGAAAAGGACAGGATAGAATTGAGAAGTTCTTGGGTGTCATGTCTCAAAACGGGCTGTGCTATATTTTTCCCCCTTTAATGACGTTTAGAACTTACAGAGCTTTTACTTCTCTACTTTTAATATTCCTAGATAACCAATGTTTTCAACTACTTTTTTTCCCACTTTTTCTTATGACAGTGAAGGTCAGATTTTTAGATTACTCCTGTCCTATGTCCCAGAGCGTCTGTCCACTTCTCCATCTTTATTTCCTACAATGGTGTGAATAATTCTCACCTTGAACTACTGACCTTCAACTACTGAAAGTGTTTACTTTGTGACAGGCCAACATAGGAAGGTGTTGATAGCCAAGTAATCTTGGCAAAGGTGTCAAGTACTGGGATCCATTAGTGAAGAAGGACAACATGTCATGCTTAGGTCTGGTCTGGATGCGCCATCAGCTCTGCTAGAGACCAGGTGTAAGAAAATTGCACAAATAGAATGGAAAGAGATCCTTGCTTTCTATAACACTAAAGAAAGACAATATGAAAAATTTAAAGGTTTAGCGGACATGGGAGCTACCTGTGGCTTGAAATGTGCATAAGCAGCTGGTTTTTTTTTTTTTTTCTTTCAGTGATTAGATTCATACCATAATTTACTTTCCCAAAATGATAACAGGATGATGGGTTCATCTGTGTGCATCAGACACCTGGCACCAATTTGTCTCATCACAGTTGATTTTATATAACTACATCCACTTGATTTAGGTCCTGTCTACTTCATTCCTTGTTTATAATGTTAATAGTTTTTCTGTCATCACTAATAAGGATTTGGGAGGATTTTACTGAATGTTGTGTATAAACTATGACATTTACTCTGGAAACTCCTTTTTTCTGAGTTTGTCTTTGCATGTAATTTGCTTTGGAAAATGAAGGCCCTACATGTTTCTTTATTAGCGATACTGGTTTTTACAACTGTAGTTTCCAAATCAGGCATCAGTCCTGTAAGTTTCCATTTTATTCCAAGGTCATGACCTACATACTGTTCTTTATGATGTTACTGCACTTTCAGAAGAAGTAAATAATAATCATATTGTTAATAGATGTTCAATTATCTTAAAATTCTAAAGTATGACTCAGCACTCTGATAAAAGACACCTATTTAAACATCATTTTCAGATAACAAATATGTTCTAATTATGAACATGTCTCAATTATTGCAAGGGTCATACATATATTCTAAAAACATATTTGTTGACCTGAAACTAAAATTTAACTAGGTATTCTGTATTTTACCTGGCAACCCTAAATAGTAAAATGCCTAAAACATAAAAGGCATTCAGCATTTTTTGTTTAATAAAAGAATAAATGAATATGCCATTCCACTCCAGTCAAAACTTAGTGGCTGTCATTCTCATTGATACTAAAATGTTAATTTGCAATTCTCTTTCTATGTATTGTACCATTTCTTCCCCCTTTCTTACCTCCACTGTCTCTCTAACTATGGTTAGTTACCTTCCCATTGTTTCTTTCAGCATTTGGTGCAAAAATATTATTTTCAAATTTACCTAAATATTAAAAATACATATTTATATAACAGCACAATGAAAAGTAAAATATTTTCAGTACACAACGCTTTCTTTTAACTTTATTAAAATACTGAGTTTATTTCACATGGATATTTTTGTCTCCTCACCATTTCCATTTGTCTGACCTCTACTACTATGTCCTATCATAACATTCCATACATACTTAAAACCAAGCAAAGGGTGGAGTTCCATCTTTAAAAACCAAACAGGCATTTTGGACAACACATTCTTGGCAACAGAACCTGGACAACATTTATCAGACACGGTAGGGGAAGTTCTCACTCTGCATTACAAAAACGATAGCCAGATATCAACTGTTACAGAAATCAAATAAGATGAAAAATTTTAATGAACTGGTTAAACTACTTTCTTAAAGAGACTTCCTCCACTGCCAGAGATCTTGAATACCCTCCTGGTCAGTCATCCAGAAGTAATTCTTCACATAATTGATGAACTTGGCTTCCACTTTGGGAAGAGAATCACCTTTTTCTATACTTGCTTGCATTTTTCCTTTAATGTCTTCTATAGAACTAGCTCCTCTCGGTATTTTAGGGAGTTTTTTTCCTGTTTTTTGAAGGATTCTTGACCTTTTGATCTTTTTGTTGATAGTTTTGAGTCCTTTCATTCTGGTTTGATTTTTGTGCATTTTGGGTTGGCATATCATACACATTTCTTATTGGAGCTTTTTCTTCAGCTTCGTCCTCCTCATCATCATCATCATCATCTTCATTAGCATCAACTTTTACTTTTTTCTGTGGAAACTGGCTACCACTTCCAGGGGCAGAATGCTTTCCAGATATACTTAGGAGTTTCACATTCTCCTCGTCACCCAACTCTGCATCTTCCTTCACAACTGAGTGCTGTCCACTAATATGCACAGGCCCTGAACCATACTTTAACCGTAAGACCACAGGTGGTGTTATTTCAAAGCCCCCAAGGAAAATGGTTGGCTGTACAGAGATTTTCAAAGTTGCCAGTGTTACTTTAATTGGACTGCCTTCATAATTCATTGCCTCTGCTTCAACAATGTGCAGTTCATCCTTTGCACCAACCCCTATACTGATGGTTCTTAAAGACAATTGGTGCTCATTTTCATCATTATCCACCTTAAAGTGATAATCTTTGTTGGCATTTTGTTCACAACTGAAAAGATAGTTCTGGGGCCTTAGGAGCCCATATTCCATATCCAGCAACTCTTCCATAGGGTGGTGACATGCACTTAAGTGGGAGAGAAGGCGGACGGAGATAGACAATTACTGTTCCACAGAACAGGTGCTCAGGCTGTAATCGCAGCAGGGAAAAGCAACAATAGCTTTTATATGAATGTATGTCATTGGGAGTGTTGTTCTTCAGAGTATTTTAGAACACAAAAAGCTTCACCCACAAATAGATGTATAAGTTTATACAATGGAAAATATTTCTTAATTTCACATTTTAACATGCATTATGCAGATTTTATTAAAATACAGGTTCTCATCTAGAAGTTTTGGGGTGGGGCCTGAGTTTCTGCATTTCTAATAGGGTCACTCATGCTAATGTTTAAATTTTTCTACTGTATTACTTTTACCCTGTACACCAGGCATGTCTAGCCTGCGGCCCAGGACAGCTTTGAATGTGGCCCAAAACAAATTATTAAAACATCATGAGATTTTTTGTGACCTTTTCTTTTTAACTCATCAGCTATTGTTAGTGTTGGGTACCCCTGATGTATACAGTTGTTTTTTTAAGTTATTAAAGTGTGTATAAAGTATAAAAATTATTTGATCAATTCTGTTTTGGTACATTGTTTCCATTACTCTTCTCAGTTATAAAATTGCTGGGGTTTGTTTTTTTTAATGATTTTCTTTGAATATTAGCCATGTAAATGTCGTCTTTTTAGGTAAATCCTAGGTGAGAAAAACTACGTTAAATCCCAGGTTGTACCATTTACTGGATATTGGACAAATATTCTTATAAAAGAAAACTAATGTCTCAGTATAGCCAATGTTCAAAAAGGAATGATCTGCCATTGTTACTATTACATAAGAGCCTGTCATTTCTATGAAACTCTTTCCATTAAAAGTCATTCAGGAGTTCCCTGATGGTGTAGTGGCTTAAGGCTTCGGCGCTGGCACTGTCAGTGCTGCGGCCTGGGTTCGATTCCCAGCCAGGGAGCTACCCACAGACCAAAAAGAAAAAAAATAATAAAATAAAATAAAAGTCATTCATCATGTCATGTCATGCAATTTACCACTTTGATATTTAAAAATGTAGCCCTGGGACCTAAGGCATTAGCATGATTGAGCCTGATAGAAATGCAGAAAATCAGGTCCCACCCCAGAACTTCTGGATCAGAACCTGCATTTTAATAAGATCTCCAGTTCATTGTTATGCATGTTAAAATTTGAAAAATATGCTTCAAACTACCCATGAGTTACCCATATGGCATAGGAGGTATGATCAAAAGATACGATTAATGTTTAAGTAAAAAGAAACTCATTATAGTCAAAGACAATATTGCAATTAATCCTCCTCAAAATATTCCCCCTTGCTTCAAACAATGTGTCTTTGCAATAACATTTTTTATTTAAACATTTGCCATATTTTTTTTTATCACACCTAAATCGATTCAAGTGACACATCACTTCTGTTATGGCAGTTTCTGTCAAAACAATACAGTGTCCTCATCCACCTTATTCACTGGATCTGGCACCATGTGACTTCTAGCTGTTCCCCAAAGTCAAAATGCCCATAAAAGGTAAAACGCTTTGAATTGATTCAGGACATCAAGGCAGCCATGACAATGTAAGTAAAAACACTCAAGAAAGGAGAGTGACAACAAGATGGCAGTGTGAGAGGGACCTCTGAAAAACTCCTCTGGAGATTACAACTAATAACACACCTATATCTCAATTAAGGACCCTCTACATGACTCACAATCACCACTAAGAAACCCATCATCACAGTAAGGTACCTACAGGTGGGCAGAGGGTTAAACAAAGGAGAAATAAAGGGAAGCGAAGACTGTGTGGATCCCCACTTGGAACTCTACCACTGGAAGAGGAAGGAGGAAAAAGGCACTCCAGACCTCACTTGGTCCACGGGACAGAGAAAAGGAGGCCCACAGGTGAGGCATGAGAGATGGCACCCACTTCACTTTGGCCCAAGGAGTTGCAGACTGGTCTGCAAAATGCAGCAGCCAGACTGCACTCCAGTTCCCAGAGGAGGAGGAGTGACTGGGTGGTGAGGAGCCACAGCGCAAACTCTCCAGCCAGGAAGGAGAAGGAGGGGGGCTGCGTGTGCATTATTTGGCCCACAACCAGCACAGTCTGAAAGACCAGCATACAGGACTGGCCCCAAAGCTCGGCAGAACCTGCACAAAGAGCAAACCAAGCACGGAAAGGCACAATCACACCCAAACTCCCCGCACAGCCCCCAGAGCCACAGGAAGAAAACAAAGCCACAAACACCCCTCCCCCACAGACCTCTGCCTGCCCAGTATCAACAGTGAACACCAAAGAAACTGCAGCAGCGAGGGCCCAGAGAAGTTGTAAAAATTAGAGATGGGGACAGGTGACCCATCAGAAATGGAGTTCAAAGCAACAATTATAAAAATGCTTAAGGAGCTGAATGATAATTTCAACAGAGAGATAGCAAGCATTAAAGAAGATTTACAGGAGTTCCCTGATGGTGTAGTGGCTTAAGGCTTCATCGCTGGCGCTGTCAGTGCTGTGGCCTAGGTTCGATTCCTGGCCAGGGAACTACCCACATACAAAACAAACAAAAAAAAAAAAAAAGAAGATTTGCAAACGATTATAAAGGACCAGAGAGAGAGATAATAACTATTTTAACTGAAATGAAGAATGGAATAAAAGTCACTAAACTGGATAAAACAGAAGTGCAAAGCAGTGATTTGCAAGAAAAGCTAGCAGGAAACACCCAGCCAGAACAGTTATATAATAATAATTTCCCAAAAAAAGAGAATGGATTGGGATTCCTCTGAAACTATATCAACTGAAAAAATATGAGAATAGGGGTGCCAGAAGGAACAGAGGAAAAGCAAGGGAGCAAAACTTATTTGAAGAAATAAGAACTGAAAATTTTCCTAACCTGGTGAAGGAAATAGACATACAAGTTCAGGATGCACAGAGAATTCCAAACAAGATGATCCCAAACAGGAATACAGCAAGACACATCATAATTAAAATGGCAAAATTAAAAAAATTCTAAAAACTGCAAGAGAAATGCAAGTAGTAACTTACAAAGGGACACCCACCCATTTGACCCTCAGCTGAGTTCTCACCAGAAACTTTACAGGACAGAAGGGATTGGCAGAAAATACTCAACATGGATGAAAACCAAGCATCTACAACCAAGAATAATGTATCCAGCAAGGCTAGCATTCAAAATTGAAGGACAGATAAATAGCTGCTCAGACAAGAAAAAGCTGAAGAAATTTATCACCACCAAACCAGCACTATAAAGAATGTTGGAGGGACTTCTTTAAGATGGGAGGAGGGATGAGAGTTGTCAAAATAAGGGAAAAGGTTGGAGAAATTTAGTTTGATTGTTAACATAAAATTGAAAGCAACAAAGAAGCAAAACTCATGGACACAGTCAATAATTTAGTAGTTATCTGAGTGTGATGGGGGAGGAGGGAAGGGGTGAAGAGACAAGGACACAAATATATGGTGATGGAAAGAGAACTGACTCTGGGTGATGAACACATAATACAACACATAGATGTAATGTAGAACTGTATACCTGGGACCTATGTAATTTTTACTAATCAATGTCACCCCAATAAATTTAATTTAAAAAAAGATAAGAGGACTTCTAGAACTGCTTCAGAAAGTGTCAAGAATGATGGAATAATTATGTTCAAAGCGAGGGGGAGTATTTTGAGGGGGGATTAATCGCAGTGTCTTTTACTGCAATGATTTTTTTTTTAATTCATTTTTACTGTTAGACTTATTGGGGTGACATCTGTTAGCAAGGATTACATAGGTTTCAGGCATACAATTCTACAGTGCATTGTCAACTTGATGTATAATAAGTTCACCACCTAATGTGACTTCTCTTTCCATCACCTTATATTTAGCTTCCCCCCCTCCTCTCCCACCCCCTCCCCTTTCTCCCCTCCCTAACCCACTCGTCCCCATATAAACATTAAATTATCGATTGTGTCCATGGGTTATTTGTT
>PVJL010015897.1:0-22690 GCA_004026885.1 Lyroderma lyra
TCCGTCTCTGCTCCCTTCCCTCTCCCCGACTCGCCCCTTTCTCGCCAGCCTTCAGGTTTACTTGCGATTTGTGGATTTCTCAGCAGCCGGTTTGTCACTCAGGGTCCGCTTTCTTGGCTCCTGGACGGCCGTTCAATTGTGTTTTCTGGGAGAGGCTTTAGGAACCTCCTCTCCAGTCGCCATCTTGTCTTCTCTTCCTATCATGGGTTTTGATGCCTGTTGGGCTGCAATTTTAACACTAGTTAGGTGACTCTATGCAAATTACCATATTTTACCATCTATAATGCACACTTTTTTGCCCAAATTCGTGAGGGAAAAATAAGGATGCACATATACAGGGTTAATACTAATTCCGTATCTATATAAATGTTTTTAATTCACTTATTTATGTTTAAGAGTTAAAAGTGTAACTCTATTAATCAATGATAATATCTATATGCAAAATAATACCCTGTAATATGATCTTTCATTTTTTATATAAAAAAATTCATACATAAAATTACTTGTACCTTGTATCTGTTCTTGTATTTTGTAATTATTTATTATACAAAATTTCTTATACCATAATATGTTAAAAATAAATGCTAAAATTTCTTCATAATACAAAAAATACATACCTAAATATTAACAAATAAAAACTTGAATTAAAAAATTAAAGTGAAAAACAATTTTTCCCTGAAAGTTAGGGCCCAAACTGTGGGTGCCCATTATACATGGAGCACATTATACATGACAAAATACAGTTATCTCTTCCTCCCTCAATTTTCTTATTTGTAAAATATATATAATAATAGTAATAATGCCAGCCTCATGAAGTGTTATAATAATAAAATGAGATATCATATGCAAAATGCCCAGAAGTGGATTTGATGTAGATTAAGGCAATAATTCCTAGAAATTTCTAACACACTTTACATATATATGTAATATAAATGTTTTCCACCTGCAAAGCCACTGTCCTCTCCTTTTTAACCTTCACTTGAATATCTGTATATAAGGCATGTTAATCAGTGCAACTCTTCTTTTCAAACTTTGTATTATTTGACGTGGAATCATACAATAAATACCTCTGTGTGTGTGTGTGCACTGTTCATGTGCTGTGTGTTTGGTGTGGCGTGTTCATGTGCAGGCTGTGTGAAAGAAGAGGCTTTGCTCACGTTCTGGCTCAATGTGAGATAAAGCCATCTCCTTTATCTTTTTTCTATTGTCTTCAATCTTCATTTTCTGTCTCCTTAGATAATACTTGGACAAAGCACACACACACACACACACACACACACACACACACTCTCACTCTCTCTCTCTCTCTTTCTCTCTTTCTCTCTCTCTGTCTCTCTCATGTGTACGTCCTAAAGGTAAACAATAATTTCCAGAGTAAGTACAGTGTAATTGTAATTAACTGGCAGTGGGGGAAGAGACTTTTTCCTGAATGCATAGTTACTTACAAAAATCATCCCCATCCAAATGAAGATAGCTTTAATATTATTGCATGTAACTGTTTTAATTACATTTTTTAAAAATCTTCTTTTTCTATGCCAGTTACAAGGCTTTAACTACATTTCTAAAGGAACCAATTATAGCATTCCTCTCTGTAAAATACTCATAGCATCTCTCCTTTGACTTCATAAGCATCTCCTCACAGGAAAATTTAATGGATTATTTTAATAGCAGTGGACAGGATTAATGTGAACTAAAAGTACCTGGGCTAGTGATAGCCAGAATCTCGAAAGCTGATAGAGATGGAAGCAATTAGTAGAACTCAGAGAAAGTAGCTATAGGAGAGTGCCACTCCATAGGAGCTGTGACTTTTGATATGGTTGGGAACCAACTTGAGGTGATCCAGATGATGAAACCTGGTGGAATAAATAACCTGATTTCTCTCTTTCCTCTCACCATCTTTTTTCCTTCAATTGTGCGTCCCACCATGTTGGTGAAACCCAGTCAGAAGCCAGTGATCAAAGTGGGGGCACTGAGGCTCTCCTATGGCCAGCTCCCTTGATACAGAGCCTGTTAAAGAAGGGCACAAAAAGGGAGTGATGAAAACCTTTGCATGTATGTCCTTACCATCCTAGGTCATGAAATGTACAAATGTGTTGGTCTCCCCTCCTTCCCTTAATCTCATTGAAATGATAGAAATGGATTTTAAAATTCCAAATTCCTTGTCAAAAACAAAAGGAGAGGACTATCAATAGATGAAAAATCTAAACACATTTATGGAAGACTTAAAATGGACAGAGACTAAAGAGCAGAGAAGCTGATGACATCATACCGGCCACGACAGGAATGTGGGTGGCAGTAGATGAGGAAGCCATCTACTCAGGGGGATTCTTTGGAACATTGGTGGATGATCTGATGGAAGATAGGAGTGAGAATTGGAACTGAAAATAAAAGGGTTATTTAAAGCCTTTAAATGACCAGTAGACACATAAAAATAGCAATATAATTATAAAAAAATTGAAAGGTGGTGCAAAGGAAATTCTCATCCATTATAGCAGAGTTAATAGATAATGTGTAAAGTTAACAAATCAAGAAGCAATAACATAATAATATTTATAGTTTTAGAGGTAACCACTGAAGTACTAAATTCAGAAATAGTTCATAATGTTTAGTGAGGAAGACAGGAAACAGATCATAGGTCAGTTGCTTCTCACTATAAGTCTTTTGGTAATAATTTTTAAAAAAATCATGTGAATGAATAATTTTAGTAAAAGCTTTTTTCCTTTTGTTTCATTCCACTTAGTTTACTGGTTTTCTAAAACATTTCTTCTTAACATGGTTTGTTAGGTCCATTATGTGTCCCAAAATTGTGTAAAAACTAACTTTTATTTTCTCCTATACTCCCCTTCTCTCTGTTGTCTCATAAGCCCCACATGTGTACCTAGCCCAACACATCTGCCTTCTGAATGCAATTACATGTCTCTCTCTGTATGTACTGTGCACACTTCTCTCAGAGCCTTTTCTGAAACTGTCCTTGGCCTGAATGGCTTCAGCATTTTGTTTTCCTATGTAGCCTTCAAGTCCCAGGATAAATTCTGCCTCATTAGCTGTCTTTGCTTTTCAGAGACACAAATGATTATGCTTTATTCTATGTTCTCTTAACATTACACCTCTGTTTGACAATTCTTGCTCTATAATGACTCATAAGTTGTGTATCTATCTGTCTACTTTCTATTTAATTGTAAGTTCAAGAATTTGTATCTTCATACCTAATGTGTTGCACATAGTTATTGAAACTATTGCTAACCACTATAGCTATAATTGATTTTTGTTGCTGTTGTTGATTGAGAAGGCATATTAATATTATAAAATAAATGCCCCAACACATTAAAGTGAGTATCAGCTGTCTTTTTATCAAGACATCGGTTAAGAGTTCTGCTTCTTAGGAAAACCATGAAGTAGACAATAATTTGTCACAATTTAATGCCTGTTTCCTAAATTTCAACTCCATAGATGTTGTCTCAGGTTATGAGGAATAAAATAAATCTACTAAACTAATACCCACAAGTAAGTATGTTACCAGTGTAGTAACTCTTAAAAAAATTATTATTTTTAAATTTTTTTTATTGTTAGACTTATTGGGGTGACATTGGTTAGCAAGAATTACATAGGTCCCAGGTGTACAATTCTACAGTGTGGTTGTAACTTTTTATGAGTGTTTGCACTGTAAAACAATAGCCAAGAGAGGGAAATGCCACAAGAGAGTGACTTGCTACTAGCAAAACTGTAGGCCCCTGAGCTGTTGTTTTAAGATGAAAGAGTTTCTGGAGCTTCAGAGATTATACCATTTAACTCTTATGCCATATACAATATGGATTCTGATTAATTTCAAACATATTAAGACAGTGGGAAATAACCTTAGCATATTAGAACACATAGATTTGAAGTCACAGTTATTAAATATAAACTGTCTAAAAATAAGATTGAGTATTAACCCCAGGTCTTTGTTTGTTATTCTCATTTCCCAGGTAGTCTTTCCTCATGTTCTTACCTCACCTCTTTTTATTTTTCAATTGCTACCTACCTGTGTATATTTTTCTGCAGCCACCTGAAAGGACACTATAATTTTATTTTTTTCTTTACTTCAGGAAATGCCACAATAAAACAGTCTCGATACAGGATTATCATTCAAGAAGCAGTCAATGGAGGCCATGGATGCCCAGATACCTTATTTGAAGAGCGAGAGTGTGAAGATATCTCATTGTGCCCTACATACTGGTAATTAGTTACCTTTTTGAATAATCATTAGACTTTAGTATAAATTAATATATGGTTATTTAATGAGAAATAAACAAGGTAATATTTATCTTCAAATACCTCTATGTTTTTCCCCTCTTATCTCGAATACACTCGAATTTTTGAGGGAGTAAAGAATATGAAAGTCTAATTAACAGGACAAAAGAAGCAAATGTATTTTGATTCTAAGTGAGCTTCTGGAGTTCTACCACTCAGGCCATCAATTTTCAGGATCAGGATCCATGAGATTCAGGATGAGGTTATTACCTGACATACACATGCATGCAAACACACGTAACATACTTCACTCTATGGTTCTCATCCTAAAGGGGGCTGGGGCAGATGTTTTCAGAGCTTGGGCTACTTCTAATTTTCTCCAAGAGTCACAATCCACTAGCTATTTATTTTCATTTGTTTAAGTACATACAGCCTCCTCAATTGTGAAGAGCCAATTCTCCCTCAGGCAACTGTACATGTGCATGAGAAAAACATGTTTCTTTTACATTTACCTGCCTGGTCACTTGGTCTTGGTGTAAGATACTTTTTTCTTAATTCAGGCAGTCACCCCAAAACTGCTTGGCGGTCCACCGGTGGACTACAATCTATATCTTGCCCAGCCCTGTACTAAATAAAGGCTTTTATCAAGAACTAAGAATCAAATTTAATGTCTTTAATAACTATTTTAACTTAAAAATGTTTTTGGTTCTCAATTTTAACCATATACACACTAAAGAAAATATCTGGTTTAAAAAAAAAAGTTTAGTTTATGGATAAAATGTTTTTTTAAAGACAATGAGTAAATTTTAAAACTATATAAGGACTCTCTGGAAAAAACATCCCGCCATAAATGCCTCTGTTTTTCATTATTACGTGACTGGATACTTTCCAGGCAGCCCTTGTGTATGTTACCTACACGTTTTGGGGGTTTTTTTTGGTAGGTTGGTGATTATTATTTATACAAGAACTCCTCAATTAACAACCGAGTTTCATTCCTATGATTAGGTCGTTAAACAACTTGGTTAATAAGCAAGGAGCTTAAAGGCAGATGTCTTATGCGGTGCCATAGGGTATGTATTTTTCAATAGCTGTGTTGTGACACCACACTTACAAACAAAATATATAGTCTTGTGTGATTGTGAACGCTCTGTGTAGTGAATACTAATGGACTGAGGGAACGAGGCAAGGACGGAGAAAGGGGACTCTGAGACTCACACAGACTGAGCAAGTGAGAACTGGCTGTATAAACAATTTGTGAGGTTTGTGTGTTCAGTCATAAACTTCTCCTCTTTTAATATTGGATTGAAACATTGCTTTAAAGGACATCTGGATTAAATTCACTGTTGAGTTTTACTGACTTGTGGAAAAAGCCCGTAGTCTTATAAAACACAGTTATCAGTGCCCTTAAAAAGGCCTTTGGCAAAAATGCCTAGTGTCTGTCCAGATTCCTTAAGAAGCTGTGAAATTTAAAGGTTAATATACACAGAAAAATACAAATTCTTTCTTTGTTAATTTTTTTAACAAGACTCCTCATACTAGATAAAGTTTAGGCTATCATTGAAGAAATCTAAATTACTATTGATTTTATCATACTCCCATTGTTTCTGTATGATGACCAATTTGGGAAGGATGTAGATAAAAACTGGGAACATGCACAGACTGTTAGTTTTTTTCTCATTAGGAACACAGGGCCATTGTGGAAACACTGTTAGTATTCATCCTTTTGAGCCATGTATCTAAATATTGAAATTTCTGAGCCCAGCAAAAGAGCTCTCAGGAATAGTAGCCAATTGAAAAAATTAGGCAAATCAAATATTATTAGACATTTTTATGAACCCAGGGCTATTGTAATCAGAGAAAATCTTAGAAACTATTAGTGGGCTCTTTCTATTGTCCACTTTCATGCTGCACCGCAATTGAGCCACTCATGTTTGAATTAGTTTCTGTCATTGACCTCCTGCCATTTTCCCCAGAAATCAGTTCCTCTGTGTGATGACCGGATCATTGTATCATTTCTACTGATGTGTAGTTCAATATGTGTCCAAGTTATCAGCATGATTCTCTGCTCCTTAGGAAAACAACCTTAAATTTTGAGTAATGGTTCCAACTTAGGTTTTGCTTTCTCCTTCATTGGTGTGTTAGGGAGGCAAGTTAATGCAGACCTTTAGTATTATCTTGTGATTCTTCATTTTGACTCCATTAAGGTGACATATTCACACATTTACCAAATTAAAACAGAATCAAAATGTCTATAGAAATTTTTCTGTGAGTTTGAGCGTTTCCCAAAATGTTAAGTTAGTAAGCAAAAGGGAAGACAGTGTGGGCGAGTATCCTTATGTAGAATTGGCTATGGGGTCTGTGGTATCCAGGAATTTAGGACTACCAGCTGCCCTGTCCTGACTTGCACAATCTAGGACAGGTCACTTATCATCTGTGAGTCCAGGTTTATCATCCCAACACTGGGAATTTAACCAGAGAGTCCTGAAAATTCCCTCCTTGTATTTCAGTCTATGCAGAACACTGAACTCAATTGAATTCCTTGGTCTCATTTTGGTATAAAAGCCCAAGTATTTTCAAGGGATCTGAACAAATGCCATTTTCTAGTTGAAAAATTGGACTTCAAGCCTTAACCATTTTTGTTTTTGTGTTTTGGAGTTATACTGAATGAGTCTATGCCTATTCAAAGTAAATTTAGAACTACTTAAAATTAATAGGGATTTATTTAAATGGGGTAGGTTTTTCTACTCAGCTGTTTTCTGATTTCTCCCAAATTCTTCCCAATATGAAGGCTATTTGAATGAGGTCAATTACATATTCTCTTCACTTTTACATTTTAATGTACCTTGCTTAATTTTGCAAGCTTGTCTGTATATCTCCCTTCAGACCACCTTTGCCTCACTTACCTCTAATGTCCACAAAAGCTGAGAGTCACTTAGTCTGAAGCAGGACAAGGAGGTAGTAAGTGCTGAACTTGATGGCTGC
Organism: Lyroderma lyra; assembly: GCA_004026885.1. NCBI lineage: Eukaryota > Metazoa > Chordata > Mammalia > Chiroptera > Megadermatidae > Lyroderma > Lyroderma lyra. The sequence goes on from PVJL010015897.1 coordinate 7,213, forward strand.
CTGTGCTAAGTCATCTCCAAGTGCTTTATCAAGCCATGTTCACATAAATACAAGAGTTCTTTAAAGTGACTTTTCCTGAGCAAAGAAGTCTGGTCTTTGTTCTGGTATACATTCTTTTTCTTCTGCGAAGACTTTTTTTATGGTAGAAAAACACTTAACATTTACTCTCTTAACCATTTTTAAGTGTACATTATGTACTGTTAATTATATGTACATTGTTGTGCAACAAATACCTTGAACTTTTTCATCTTGCAACACTAGGCAATAATATTTTACTTCAGGCTTCTATTTCATTCTTTGAAGTAGTATCTCTTCTCAGACTTAGTGGTTTATGTGAAAAAGTGTAAAAATATACTAAGCGAAGGAGCAGAATCTGTGGTTCACTTAAAGTTCGGGGGTTGGGGAACATTCTGAAGAGATAGGTTTAAGGATACAAGTCACAGTTTGTCCTGTGGGTAATAAAAATAAAGAGTTTTGTTGACCTAAGAAAGGAAAAACATAGGAAAGCCAGAAGCCTTCCTGAGAGGCCATCTCCTCAGAGGATTAGGAATATTGGTAATTTATTAGTGGCAGATCAATTCCTCTTCTTAAGAAGAACTATCACATACATGTAGCTGTCCTTCACCTACCTCCCTTTTATTCTACAACCTAATAAGATGTTTAGTTACTTCAAAGTCCTAGGAAACACCTTTTAAAAAAATTGAAGCAGATAATTAAGTGTGAAGGTCTGCACCAGAAACTTTCAGATGTTAAAAACTTGATTCTCTGGGACATAGGCATTTTCTCTTTTTTTCTAACAATTTTAAGTTCATAATGAGCTAAGCCTTCTAGATTTGATCTGTGCTTCTGCTTTCTATTGTCACTTTGTTACATGAACTAAGGCTTATGTGTTAAATGTCCACATTTTAAAAAATGGAATTATGGCATTAACCGTGAATCTGGGGTAGAGTGACCTATTATTTCTAGTGCATGCCAGGGCTCCATTTTATGACATCAGTTTCAAATCTATTTTTATTGAGCTACTATCTTTATGCTTTTGAATTTCAACTTTATCTGTTTCAAGTGTTTCTTTTGTATGTTTGTCATGGTGAAATTTCTAGTTTGCTCCTCTTTGTAATCACAGGTGGAAGCCACAGAAATGGAGCCCCTGTATCTTAGTGCCGGAGTCTATCAGGCAGGGAATAATGGGCACTAGCGAAGCCTGTGGGAAAGGGGTACAAACGAGAGGTAAGGGAACTTTAAATAGTTTTTCTATTTGAATGGAACAAAAATATGTTACTGCTCTACACTGTTGATTATGTTTATATTGGAATAAATTGTGATATTAGGTTATTTACCAGTGCTTGATTTTAAATTTGGCATCAGTTAATGCTATTAGGCTATATTTTAACCATAACCTAGTATACCTAAGAACTATAGCAATGTAAACAAATACCTGTTCATAGTCATTAATACAGCCCAGTGCTAATGTTCCAAATGCATGTTGAGTATTAGCCAAGGAATAAAGCATATGTCAAGTTTAGACCCAATAGTGTACATGGTACTTCTTAGGCACTAATATGTGTTGAATGGATGAAAGGATAGCTAAATTAATTAACTAATGTTAATAATCATGACTTAAACCTTATTGTTTTATACAGAGGGTGTCAAAAAATGTATACACATTTTAAGAAAAACTGTATTAAAATTGTAATACTCAATATATACTATTAACAAAAGATGAATACAAGTCACATGTGGCTTATTGCAATTACAAGAGGTGCTCAATCAAAGTGGTTAGCATCAGTGTTCAGACACTTATAATTATGGAGAACTACTGCTTAAAAAGTATTGACCAAAGTGTCCACATGTATCGCTGCATATGCCGTTGTAATTTCTTCCCAAAGTACCGCCAGTGTAGGCAGTTTTCTATGATACACCACATCCTTTAAGGTTCTCCATTGGTAGAAGTCAAGGGGTGTTAAGTCAGGAGAAACTCAACAGTACCTCTTTGTCCTATTTAGTGCCCTGGCAAATTCTCATCAATGTAAGCTCTCACGTCTCAGTGGCAGTGTGGTGAGGTGCCATCTTGATAAACAGAAAATGGATCTTTCCCAAAAAGTGTACAAATTGAGGGGTAAAATGGATATGCATAGCATGTAATGCTACCTTCAAAAAAGAATGCTCTAATTAGTCTCCTTGATGACAGTCCACAGCAGATGTTGAGGCCTAGTTAATTGGCTTCTTTTTCCACATGAATGTCTGGATTTTCTGGATCCCAACATGTCTGTTTATGTTGGTTCACTGTTCCATTCAATTTAAACAGTTCTTCCTCAGACCAAACCAATTTCCCCACAAACTCCCCATCCTCTCATACCATGTTTTGGAACCACACCCTTCTATCAGGGTCATCTTCATTCGGTGCATATAATAATCTTGGGATGAAAACTTTACATTTTGCTGTTTTAAGAACACATTGCATGCTTGTTCTGCTAACTCCTGTCTCACATGCACCTTGTTTGGTAGACTTCTGTGGCAAGCATGTAAACTGTTCCAACACCAAAGCAGAAGAAGCAGGACTTGTTGCTATGCAAGGCCTCCCCTATCTTCCCTCGTGCACATCACACACAGTATCATACATCTAACACTTATCACTAACGCATGCAATTCTTAGGTGTAGTGAAGGTTCTGTTGTGTACTAACACCTCACATTGTTGTTGTACTTCCCCAACATTCTCGAATTTCAAATACCAATGCAAAATGATCTTGTGCTCCTCGAATGACAACCGTGCCTCTGCCATTTTCTTTGACTGTCCTGCCTGTCGCATGGTGGTGCTAGCATTCATTTCATTAATGCCATTTTTTGAGTGAAAGCCATACTACACATTGCTACCATAATTCAATTCAACTTTGAAAAGTAATACATAGATAACATCTTTTACAATGTATATATATATATATATATTTTTTTTTTTTGGCACCCCGTAAATACAGGGCTATACAGAAAGTATCCAGCCACATAATACTGAACATAGAAGCATTTATGGCCGGAACTTTTCCAGGCATCCCTCATATATATATATATATATATATATATATATATATATATATATATATATATATATATATGCTATATGTTCTATGTTAATATACATAAAATGAAACTATCAAAATTTCTAGAAGACATTGTGAATAGACTTCTGGATCTGAGTAGTAACGCCATTTATCATCAGTATCTAGAAGGTGTGCTATACTGAAATCTCTGAAAAACACCCAGAGACTCATCAGACTGCTCACTTTTCTGTTTCATTTATAATCCAGGTGCCAGTGATATGAGGTTTAATAAGAAATGCTTTAATCTTAAAATTGGATTACTTTGTTGCTAAAGGGATATGTGCAGCAAAATTGGACCTATGGGACCAATTGTATTACATTGGTTTAATAATTCTTCTAAAAGGCATATTTAGAATTAAGTGTCTCTTGGTATTGTATAGATTATTGTACTAGTCAGGATCAGTCATCCTAGCCAGCACCATAACTCTCTGCTTTGTTGATTCAGAGGCATGAAGAGCCCAATGTGGTCACCTGACAGCCTTAAATTCCAGTTCAATGGAATCATTGCTGTATCTCTTAGTAGAAACATTCCTCTCTTTGGAATTGAGACCTATGGGCCAGCAGAGCATAATATCACAAAGGACAGAAAGCAAAAAATTTACTGGCAGATCGCTATGGGTAATAGTGAGTTGTGTGTGTGTTACATGCCATTGAGTCAATTCTGACTCCTGGTGACTCTGTCTGTCCTTATTGTCCTGTCATCAGCCCTGCTCAGCTCCTATAGACTCAGGCCAGTGGCTTCTCTCATGGAGTCAATTCACCTCATATTTAGTCTTACTCTTTTCATGCTGCTTTCTGTTTTTCCCAGTATTATAATCTGTTCCAAAGAACTCTGCCTTCTCATGTTGTACCTGGAGAAGAGCAGCTTCAGTTTTGTCATTTTTGCCTCTAGCAAATATTTCAGGTTTAATTTGTTCTAGGATCCACTTATTCACCTTTCTGGCAGTCAACGGTATCCACAGAGCTCTCTTGCAACACCATATTTTAAATGAATCATTTTTTTTCCTATCTTCTTCCATGTCCAACTTTCACATCTAAACATAATGATTTGGAGTATTAAAGTGTGGATAATCTTAGCCTCGGTCTCTAATGGCTTGTCTTTACTCAAATGATCTTTCCTAATTCTTCATTGGTGTTCTTCGATAGCTATCAGAGAAACAACACTGTATATTGAATGCTAAATCAGAGTATATACAGCCTTCTGGAAAACCTTGTCCCAGCTCTGCAAAGTATTGCCAGCTAGTTGGCCATAACTGAGTCTTAAAAAGACCTATCTACCCTTCAATCAAGCCATCTGCTTCAGGATAGTAGGGAACATGGTAAGACTAGTAAATTCCATGGCCATGGGCCCACTGCCACACTTCATTTGCTATGAAGTGATTTCTTTGTCAGGGCAATTGTGTGTGGAGTACTGTTGTTACCAGAAAGTGGGGTGTCCTCATCGATGTGATGTTCAGGTTCTTGGTATATCAAGCAAAGAATTGAACAAGACGAACACAAAAGTATAGAGGTGAAACAAAGAGTTAGTTTATTGAAGAGAAAGTACACTCCAAAGAGACAGGAGTGGGCTCGAGCAGGAAAATGGCTCAAGAGCCCTGATTAACGAGGCTTTGGTACTTTTATTTTCTTCTGTGTCTTCAGGGGAGACACCTCTGGATGTGGGGCTTCTTGATTGACAAGTCTGATTGACAAGGGGCCTATAACATAATGGCTTCTGACTATACATGCCCTTTCCCATAGTTCAGTCTGTTGTAATGGTATTAATGAACTTCCAGGCATATGTATGTTATTACAATGAGGGTATAATGAGGCCCTGGTGAGATGAAGGTCATTGTAACTCTCACTGTGAACTGGCTCAAACTGGTGGGCTTCTTGTACCCTATAAACTTCCTTGTATCTGCCTGGAACTTCCTCCTGTGGCTGCCTAGCCTGGGGCAGAGATTACTAGTGAGAGGGTGGTATCAGGGCGGTGACTATTCCAGCATGATGAGTCTCATGGGAGGAGTCCCAAGATCCCCTCTATTCTATCTACCTTCTTCACATTCTTTTGAGATCCTCACAAATCTCCATGGGAAGCTGAGGGGCTGGAGGTCTCAAGTTCTGTATCTGCTTCCTGCTGAGGGTGGTTGTTGTCCCTACCTATTGGAGATCCACAGAGCTCTCACCCTATCTGATCTAAAAGGAGAAGGGGCCCTGAGATCTGCCATGCTGACTTCTTTGGTCGAGTTGGGCTGGAAGCCTTGTTGGGGTATCACTTGTATCCTGATGGTCCCTAGAGGAGGAGAAATTAATTCAGTTAATAGTTTAGAAAGCATTGACCCAAGAAATTGGTCTCAAAGCCCTTGTTGCTGTGATGTAAAGTCTGTTGAACCTGTGGCCTGTTGACTTCTGGCCTAGCTGGTCATTCAGGTGTTATCCCCTGTCTAGGTCCAAAAAGGCCTGGAAGGGGTATTGATTCTAATCAGCAAGCTGGAGACATGAGTTACAAGTTTTGAAGTAATTATCCACGGAGCACAGTCTTGCTTGGGGTGAGGAGTCAGAGAAAATTGATAAGGAAAATGATTAAGACTTTGAATTAGGAAAAAGGTGAAACTGAGAGCTAAAGAACAAAGAAAAGGAGTCTATAGTAAGGTGGGGAGAGGGCTGCTTGTTTGGCCCACATCACTGTGACTGTGGTGGATAAGGCATTCTATAAGTCCATGGCTGGTAGTTTTGGTAGAAGCATTGCATGCAGGGAAGGCAAATTCATATCAACAGTCTATTCCAGTAAAGACAACACTCCCCCTTCTATGATGAAAGTTTTCCAATGTGATTAGTCCACCACAGTGTTAGCTAGCTGATCACTCTGGGTAGTGGTGCTGTAATGGGGATGCAGTGTTGGTCTCTGCTGCTGGCAAATTGGACAAACATACCCAGTTTGGTCTTGGTGAATGGAAGTTCATGTTGCTGAGCTATTGCCTTACAGCTGCAGACCTGTCCATCCCTTCACGCATTCTCCGTGACTTCCTAAGGCAGGAGCTAAGCGTAGAGGCCATGGGGGCATGGAATATCTAGGAGACGTAATTTACCTTCTCTCAGGAGTACTGTTCCTGCTTCACTCACACACCTCACATCACTCTGTATGGCACTGGAGGATGACTGGTTAGTCAATGACAGGTAACAACCTGAGACAGGCACAGTCACATAGAGGCCATCAGGAGAGAGCTTGAGCTCTACAGAGGTGAGGCACAGCCCCTCACCCTCTCTGAGGTTAATCCCTTGCCCCCGGCAGCCTTGCTTCCCATGTACAGCTTAGCCTGGAGATCTGGTGGGATGAGCTCAATCATTCCCTCCCTTAATGGATGTTTATATAATAACAATGACTACATGCCTTGGGGTTATGTATATGTGTAAAGGCACAATACCTTCTGGAACACAATGGGGACTTTTGGGAACAGCCTTAAGGTGTGATAATCACAGATCTTGGAAAGAGGAAGGTTTTTACTTCCCCATACAAGCCTTACCTCCAGTTTCTATCCAATAAAAGCTATGCATTGGCCCAACTCAGGGTTCAGTCCATGAGGCTGGAGCCCCTTGGCCCTGCTTATAATATGTTATATATATTTTTTCGGCTACTGTCTTTCATCACTTCACGTCACCCTTCCCGTTCACCCACCACCTGTGTTGTGCTGGAAGCGACACTGAGCCCGTATACAGAGTGGCCAAAAAGTGGATATACAGTATGGTTTATTTGTTGCATGTCAGCGTGCATATGTGTACTCATATAATCTGTTGTGATGAATTTCATTGATTTCAACTATATACCTACTTTTGGGCCACTCTGTATAACCTCCATTCCGCCACTATGGCTGCTTTGTTCATGAGCCCATTGGGTGATGACAGGAATAACTGTGGAAAGAGGCTTGCTGGTGTACACAGAATGAGTAATCCTATCCACTTGCTTGTTAAAATCCTCTGCTGAAGTCACCTTTTGGTGAGCATTCACATGGGGTATAAACATGCTCACACTTTTTACCTATACAGAGGGGTCCATCTACATACCTGTTCCCTAAATTTCCTTGCCACCAGTTTTCCAATCATGTGCCTTCTAAGACCCTGACCATTCAGCAAAACCATTAGCCACAGTCTATGAATCTGTATATAATCACATATCTGGCCATTTCTTCTTCCGAGCAAAGTGAACAACCAGGTGCACTGCTTTAAGTTCTATCCTGTGAGATTTCCTTTCACCTTTGTCTTTCAGAGGTGTCTCAGAAAGGGCCTATAGCACTATATCTGTCTGTTTTTGGGTTTTGCCTACATATCATGCAGAACCATGCTTAAACAAGGCCTGAGTCTTCTCTTCTTCTGTCAACAGATTATGGGGAATTCCCCATACGGCCTTACCTTCAGGCTGGGAGAGAGAAAGCAGTGTAGCAGGGGCCCAATCATTATATATATTTAATGATGTAGTACTGCTGTGCATACTCTACCTATGGGTTGGTGGGTCGGATCACACCCAGTTCATGATGGGCCACTTGAGTTGCATGATCACTTGGTGACTCACTGTTAAGCTTTCACTTTCCAAGGCACAGTAATAGGCCAAAAGCTGCTTCTCAAAGGAAGAGTAGTTGTCTGCAGAGGATATCAGGGCTTTGCTCCAAAGTCCTAAGTACCTGAACTATAACTCACCTCTACCAGCCTTCCAGAAGTTCCAAACAGGATCCCACTGAGAGTTTAGTGGCATGAGATCTGCTCGGTCATGTGGCCCAAGTGACAGAACACTGTATGGTCATCTTGACTTGTCTTGGAGACTTTTCTTGTTCTGGGTCCCACACAAAACTAGCAGTTTTTTTAGTCACCTGGTATATGGGGTAGAGTAACACATGCAAATGAGGAATATGTTGCCTCCAAAATCCAAAGAGGCCCTCTTAGTGTTGTGCCTCTATTATGGTTGTAGAATGGACCAAATGCAAGAACTTAGGCTTCACTTTAGAAGGGGTATCTCCGTATACCCTACACCACTGGTCCTCTAGAAATTTCACTGAGGTAGAAAACCCCTGAACTTTTTCAAATATACTCATATGCAAGGGTGGTGGTGGTGGTGGTGGTGGTGTGTGTGTGTGTGTGTGTGTGAGAGAGAGAGATGTGTGAGTATGTTGGGAGCAGGAGAAAAAAATAGGAGGCTCTGAAAGTCTGATTAAATATCAGTGAGCACTCTGCCCCCTTAGTTCCTCATTTTTTACCCTGCCCAGTCAGGTTCCTACCTCTTTCTGTTCTTGCAGGAGCATGGATGTTTATTTTCTGGGGATATGAAACCAGAGGAGCTGAGCACTTTGCACAGGGAGGGCATCAGGAAGATGAAAGGAAGTCTGCATATGGAATTTAGAGCCCCTCAATTCCCTTCTTCCACCTTCTGTAGCATGCTGGTCTGTTGGCTTTTATACTTCCTAGACCCATGGAAGCCCTATCAATCTGGAAATATTTTATGTTTAAATTTCTCTTTAAGGATGTTTTGAATCACAGAGGAAACATGAATTCAAACCATAAAGTCTTAGAAAGACCATCTTGGGGTTACAAATTCTCATAAGAGATTTTTTCCTCATAATCCACTCTTAAATTTTAGACATGCAAGTAGCCTTGCCAAGATGTTTTGCATGACAAGTTTATTTCTAATTCACCCTTACACTGAGAGCCAGCCTTGTGGTCATCATTTCTGGTATGAGGCCTTTTATGAGATTCTCCATCACAGGACTTGCAGCCATGAAAGTGAAAACTTGGGTCTCCAAGACTTGATAGAAACCCTCAGAATGAAAATTGTCTTTCTTGCTTATGTTGCATCCCAAGCTTTTACTTTGTTTTTTGCTTTATGGGTTTCTTTCTTTTGGGCCAGCCCAACAATACAGTAGAAGATATAAATGTTATCCTTTTTTATTTTTAATTAGAAAAGACTTTTACAATTTCTAAGCCATTATACTGACCAAAACAGAAGTAACCCTTATTTTACCTTATTGTATTTATATTGCCTACCTGGTTAATTGATTTATAGTAAGAATGTATTTGTGTAATATACTTCAAATAAAAAAATAAGAAACCATTTTAAGAAGAATTGGTAGGATTATAGCTATAGCTAAATGTCTAAACCATCTCCAAGGAGATGGGCATTTTTGGTTCTACTGACTTAGCAGTCTCATTAATTCAGGGACAGAGGTTTTCTCTCTGTCCAGTTTCTTGTGCTTAATCTGAATAAAGAAGGGCTGGTAGCTCAATTTTTATGGCAAATGAAAGTATAAGAGGAAGAAACTTAAATATTCTAACCCACTTTTATGTAATTGTGCTTAATAGGGTAAAACTTTAGTACTAAAAAAAGAAATAGTAAAGATACTAGGATTCCTAGTAGAGAGAGAATCTGTCCATGGAGTGATATGGCCTGATTATTATTTTGCTCTTCACAATGACTACTTGAAACTGGCTTAATGGACTTGTCAGTATCCTCTTTTGGACTTTATTTTCTTCTCATTCATAAGCTTATGAATATACTTTATCACGGCATAGAGACTTGACATACAGACCTATGGATATAGTCGGGATTCGATATCAAAGTTGTCCTGTCTAAGATAGCATTGACTTCTGTGAAGTAACTGTAGTTCTTTTTTTGGTTCATTTTCAATGTGAACCAAAGAAAGCAAATCTCTCATCTTTGTAAAATCTTTTTGTTCTTTCTTAATTGATTTTGTCACTATGAGATGCACAGACTTCTTACACCATAGTTTTGATAGAATCTGTGCATTTTATTTGCCTTCAGGAGATCTCTTTAAAATAAAAGTACTTTTCCGGAAAATAAAAATTGGGCAAAATAACACATGTTCAAAATACATTCTGGATTACTATTACTTTTAAAAAGTGAGGGGATTTTAAATTGGTAGGCAGAAGTTAAAAAATAGAATAGTCTAAAGCCCTTAATAGTGAAATGATAAATACTTGGTATTCAAAAATGAAAATTAATATGAAATATGTATGTGTGCATATCTGCCATTTTAACAAAGTATGCTTTATTTCACACACAATTTTACAATTTAATTTTTAAAGACTCAATTAGACCTAAAAGTCTTAGAAAATCAATTTCTATAATTTTTCTAAGGTTATATAAACTATATAAGTACAAACCATATATCCATATAAAACACAGGCAAGTGATTATATTATATAAGCTGAATTAAAAGGAAACTATTCATATTGTAGATCTAAGTACTGTAATTTTCTGACCTGAAATTGTTCTTTCTAATTTGTTTTTATATTGTTTTCATGGGAAGAAAGTTATAGACAAAGGTGCTAACCCACCATCAGCTCTTCAGCCAACTTTTGTCTGGAAAACATACAGGAATACAACAAAAACACTGATTTTGAAATAAAGAAGTCATTATGGCCTGTCAATAAAATGTCAAAATCCTCAATCAGGTAGTCATGCTCTCCTTTCTAATGCCAAGTATCCTCACATTTTAAGAAAGGAAGAGAATATCTCTGGATGGTTGAATTTTTATTCTCTACATGGAGAAAATCAGAATCATTTAACCTTATAAATTGCACAAATTTGTTCTGTCATATTCATCCATATAGATTACAGCAAGATGTCATTTCAGTAGATTCAGAGAGGAAAACACACAGGCTTTAACTATGACTTAGCAGTAGTCAAAAACAGAAGTAGTCGTTTCTATTTTTGTTTTACTTTTGTTGTGGAAGGGAAAGGAAAGATTTACTGGAAAGAAAAATGGACTTTTTCTATTTACTTCAAGACTTGAAGAAAGTTGTTAGACTTAGGTATCAACTGTGGTTAGTAGAGAATGGGGAGCAACTGTAGTTACCCTAGGGACTGTTAAATGGACAAGAACACTTGGCCATATCTTTCCTGTACATTCTAGAAGGGAGGGCATGAGACCTTTTCTGATCCCAAATAAACATAATAGGGTTTCCAATCTAGACAATGAGCAAGATTATTTTCAATAACTTTTGTGATACCATTTTTAATAACTGTGCTCATCTCACAGTAAAAAATTAGACCTGAATATTCTTGGTGCTAAAGATCATTCTTGGGGTGATTTCTAACTTCAGTTCCTAACTTCACCACCAGAAAAGCCAAATGGGAGACATAATGTTCTTTTTTAATTCACCTAACTAATTAGCACTTAATACCAAAATGACTGATTATAAATATTTTAAGAAAATTTTAAAACATCTCTTCTAAATATAATTTTTAAATGTGAAAATTATAGAATTAAAGATCAGCTTAGAATATAATAATTAAATTGACAGTGTAGGGCAACTTGTTGGGAAAATTTCCTATGGCCTAGAAACCAAAGAAAGAGGCTGACAATCCCATTGTTACATCAGGGGTTTATTAAGGGAACTTACATATGAGGTATGTCTTAAGTGGCAGCAAGGTGAGGGAGATACTTTCCATGCCTCATGGCAGGTACTAAAGAATTACAGAATAGTCAGAATTACAGGGATGTAAGGTACAGCACAGGGAATATAGTCAATAATATTGTAATAACTATGTATAGTACCAGTTGGGTACTAGACTAATCAAAGAATCACATCGTTAATTACATAAATGTTTAATCACTATGCTATACACCTGGGCAGGGCAGTGGCTTTCTGTGGGACATATAGGAGGGGTTGATCAGACAGTCTCTGAGGGGATTTATGGTAAACAGTCTCTCTTCTGGCCTGGATCTAGCTCACAGGTTCTTTAGGAGTCACATCATAGACTAGTCTCTTCTCCACACAATTGTCCTAATTAAAATATTCTCAGATTTTAACATAAGAATGGGTTTTATTATACCATAGGCATTGGTTGTAGAGAGTGAAGTATGTGACTTATAGCAAAGATTGCATTTTAATGTAAGTGAATAATGATTCTGGGAAGTTATCTTTTATTTCCTTTGCTTGTCTTAGGATAGGATTAGCTTTGTGGCTTACATGGTTACTGCAGGGAGAATATGCACATTGTAAAATGTTGGCAATAAATTAAAATAAATATTAAAGGAGATGGATGACCTCAGGCATGATGCTTTAGTAACACAATGTTAACTAGGTATAGATTTAGTTATGCTGCTCTGTACAAGCCTCTCCATTTTTAATGTAACTAGCTATAATGCAAAGCATAAAGTAACTTTTCACTCCATCTCCACCCCAGTCACATCCCTAGCAGATATTTTCCTAAATGAAATGGAGTTGTGGTGGGGGCTAGTAAAGAATAATGTTTTTTAATTTGAAGAACGCAGTTATTTGCTAAACTAGGAACAATAAACTTCTCTTCTGCCTGCATGGCTCTCAGATACAGAATCATCTTCCCTTCTGGAATCTTAATATGGATTTCAAGGTCTACCGCAAACTCTGTAAATGTAATAGGATTATACTTCGCTTGTCCAGGACCAGGATTCAGTTTCTTCAAATAGTGTGAATCTCTGGGCTTCCCTAAGCTCTCAGGTTACTAAGGTCAAGGTATTCATTTCTGTTGCCATCGGAAGTCATTTTAGGATTGTAGCAGAAGGAGGTAATGTTTTTACATTTGTAAAGAAAACAGAAGCTCCACCACTCTTTCTAGTAGCAGTGAGAGAAGGAGCCCTTCCTTATTCTAGAGGCTCTAAAATCTCAAATGTATCTTCACCACTACTCGGAATTGAAATAGACACAAAAGTTACAAAATCAGTGTCTTTTTAGGCCAACCCCATTATGAATTCTCATGGTGTGACAAAATACACTGTTTTAACCCAGACGCATGAGGAATGAGAATTAAAAACCTATTAGAGTCAATGAAACTCAACAGGTACCTAAGGTAATCAACCTCATATGAAAATATTGAAAGAAGGAACTGTAAGTAGGAAGGTAGGGTTTCACGGAGGCATTGTAAGTTACACCACAGTGGGTTGAAAGCCTGTATCAGAATAGTGACTTTGTGAATTAATTAGAAGGAATATGCATAAAGGGCATTTAAGAAAAAAAAAAAATAGTGAGCATTAGTAGCCAAATTCATATGCAAAGCAAAAGGTAGTGATGCACTGAAAGATTCAATGGTTATAGACCAGTGAGAATGGACACTAGTGATTCAAACAAACAAACAAACAAAACCCCAAAAAACTGACATATAAATAACTGACATAAAAATGCGGAGAGAGAAAGAAAGATGTGGATGCAGTGTTTGAGTATGTGAGAATAATTGTATCTGGAAAATAACATGTTTTGCAATCAACTGTTGTATATTATGCCAGTTCTTTCTAAGAGAAAGCGTGGAGTACAGGCCTAAGACAGAGGAAATTTGGTATGATGACGTTTCCTTCACTTTGGAACATGAAGGCCCTTGGCTCAAATCATGGTTTTGCCACTCACTACTTTTGAAAGTGTGGTTAAACCACTTAACCTCTGTGTGCCTCAATTTTCTCATCTACACTGTGGGTAATGAGTCCAGTTTCTTGCTGCTTTTACCGGTGTTTATAGCTGCTCAGGAATTTTTAATCCCGTTTCCTTTTTCAAAACTTGGAAGCTTAGGAATGTGTATTCAGAATTCAGGTAGAATAATAATGTTCCAAAACATGGTTTTAAAGTATTTGAGTGGAGAGATTCGTTGGGTACATGACAAAAAAAAAAAAAAAATTCCGTGAGCAAATTGTCTCTGTCTTAGAAATTCTCAGTGTAGGATTAGCACATAGAGGTCTCTTACAAGCGCTGCAGTGAAGAAATTTATTACTTTTTTAAAAATAGTGAGTATTTGCAAACCCATTTATCCACAGACTCCATTTAAAAAAAAAAATACCAAATAACATCTTTTTTACGGAGACCTGTGGGCACAGTGTCATAAAATCATAGAGGGGACATTTTCAGAAGTGTGTATGTGATAATGCTAAATGATTTAGAAATAAGTGTGTGAGTAAAGATGGGAGAAAGGATTTGGCAATGGAGTGGGCATAGCTGAATATTCAGTCTAGTCCCAGCAAACTAACTGTAGTTAAAAAAAAAAAAAAAAAAAAAAAAAAAAAAAAAAAAAAAAAAAAAAAAAAAAAAAAAAAAAAAAAAATATATATATATATATATATATATATATATATATATATATATGTGTGTGTGTGTGTGTATATATATATATATATATATATATATATATATATATATATATATATATTTTCACAGTTCCAAAGCCACAGAGTGAAAGGAAACAGATACTGGGTATATGACTTTATAGAGTGTTTGTTAAAGAAGAAAAGAAGTAGCATTATAGCTCAGAGTTCACAGAGTGAAGATAGGGCCACCCTGTACCAATATGACTTAAAATAGAAATAAATAGTGGGGGAAGTGTACTGAAGCTGTCACAGAGGGCAAAAATGCCACGGGATCATGTAAGAGGGGATGCGACTGAATATAGAGGGAATTTCAGGATTTGAAAAAGGGTAGTCCTTTCTCCTTTCTTGTGAATTCTAAAGGATAATAGCAGCACACAGATGTGTTTATATTTTATAAAATGGCTCAATGTCCACAAACACCCCTTTTCCAGTAGTTACCATCTACCTTCTGAGCTTTATTTTAAGGCCACAGGGGTTTTTGTTTTTTTTTAAGATTCCTCACCACTACCATCCACTACCATGTCCTGGGTGCTTGTCTACCCTTTTTGAATATGTATGTCCCAGTCTCTGAGCCTGACTTTTCTTCCATCTAAACCTCATTCTTCTTAATTCTCCTCTTTGCTTTTATCATCTCCACCTATAATGTCTCCCCTCAGAACTCCAGCTCTTCCCAAGATTTAAACTCTAAAGATGATCAGCAGGTCTTTTATTTCAAGGAAAATACCTCTCTTATCTGGATATTGGAATTTTCACTTGCTGAACATTCATCACCCTGCAGACAATATACTGGTAATTAAAATTCATCATTTCCAAAATGAACTTACTTTTCTATCTCCAAAAGCTGGAGGTTTTATCCTAAGTTTTCAATCTCAAATCTCCACCCATCTGTTAATAGGGAGAGTCAGCCATCAAATCCTGTGTGTTCTTTCTTCATAAAGTCTGCAGGCTCCTAACCTCCTTTTCTCAACCATTGTTAATGTATTCTTAGGTATTTTAATAACCTTCCAACTGTTTTTATCACTGGCACATGTCTGAGAAGCCCATCATTATGTTCTGAAGCCAGGGCTATCTGTGTGGAGTAAATCATCTGATTTTTTTTTTTAATTCATTTTTATTGTTAGACTTATTGGGGTGACATCTGTTAGCAAGGATTACATAGGTTTCAGGCATATAATTCTACAGTGCATTGTCAACTTGTTGTATAATAAGTTCACCACCTAATGTGACTTCTCCTTCCATCACCTTATATTTAGCTTCCCCCCCTCCTCTCCCACCCCCTCCCCTTTCTC
>PVJL010015898.1:0-22709 GCA_004026885.1 Lyroderma lyra
ACAATCAAAATGTTCTCTGTATCTATGAGTCTGTTTCTGTTTTGTTTGTTCATTTATTTTGTTCTTTAGATTCCACATACAGATATGTAAAATCATATGGTATTTGTCTTTCTCTGTCTGACTTACTCCACTCAGCATAATACCTTCTAGGTCCAGCCATGTTGTTGCAGATGACAAGATTTCATTCTTTTTATGGTTGAGTAATATTCCATTGTATATATGTACTACCTCTTCTTTATTTATCCATTGATGAACGCCCAGGATGCCTCCATATCTTGGCTATTGTAAATAATGATGCAATGAACATATGGATGCATGTATCACCTCGAAGTATTGTTTTGGGTTTCTTTGGATAAATACCCAGAAGGGGAATTATTGGATTCTTCTTTGTCTCTTGTTATAGCTTTTGTTTTAAAGTCTATTTTGTCTGGTATAAGTATTGCTACTGTAACTTTTCTATTTGTTTGTTTGTTCCTATTTGCATGAATTATCTTTTTTCATCTCTTTGCTTTCAGTCTGTGTGTGTCTTTTGATCTGAAATGAGTCTCTTTTAGACAGCATATATAAAGGTCTTGTTCTCTAAGTCACCTATGTCTTTTGATTGAAACATTCAATTTATTTACATTTTAAGTAATTGTTGATAGATGTGTAGCTATTGCTATTTTATTATTTATATTTACATCTTTTCCTTTTTCTTTCCTTTTTTGTTCATCTTAAAGAAATCCTTCTAACATTCCTTGTAATCATGGTTTGGTGGTGGTGAACTCCTTTAGATTTTCTTGTCTGGGAAGCTCTCTGTCTATCTTTTGAGCCTAAATAATAGCTTCGCTGAATAGAATGACCTTGGTTATAGGTTCTTGCTTTTCATCACTTTTAATATTTTGTGCCAATTCCTTCTGGCCTGCAGAGTTTCTGTTGAGAAATCAGCTGACAATCTTATGAGTGCTCCATTGTAGGTAACTGCTTTTCTCTTGCTGCTTTCAAGATTCTCTTTGTCTTTAACCTTTGGAATTTTAACTGTGATATGTCTTCATGTGAGCCTGTTTGAGTTCATCTTGTTTGGGACTCTTTGCACTTTCTGGGCTTTTATGTCTATTTCCTTTGCTAAATTAGAGAATTTTTCTGTCATTATTTCTTCAAATATGTTTTTAGTATCTTGCTGTCTTTCTTCTTCTGATACCCCTACAAATATTAATGTTGGTATGCTTGATGTGGTCACAGAGGCCCCTTAAACTGTCCCTTTTTTTTCTGTTTAGATTGGGTGTTTTCTGCTACCTTAACTTCAAATTTTCTGATTCAGTCTTCTGCTTCATCTAATCTACTGTTGATTCCTTCTAATGTATCTTTCATTTCAATTATTGTGTTCTTCATTTCTGACTGGTTCTATTTTATGTTTTCTATCACCATCTCTTTGTGAAAGTTCTCACTGAGTTCACCTACTCTTTTCCAAAGTTCATTCATTGAGCAAACAGTGTTTTGAATTCTGCATCTGGTAGAGTGTTAGTCTCCATTTTGTTTAGTTCATTTTCTGGAGCTTTGTTCTGTTCTTTCATGTGACATATTTCTTTATCACTCTATTCTGGCTGCTGTGTAATATTCTTGTCAACAAAATTTCTGGAATCTAATCATGAGGAAACAATCAGTGAAATCCAAACTATGAGACATTTAAAGACAACTGAACTGGACTCTTCAAAATATTTCTGCCGTTAAAGAAAAAAAAAGTAATTCCAAATTAAGAAAAATTAAAAATGGATCATAGTTAAGTTTATAAACCTTGATTAAATCTCTTTAAAGCTATAAAGGACATTTGAGAGACAATTTTAAAAATTGCAATATGCACTCTGTTAGATATTACTGCATATCACATCACTTTGCAAATTCTTGTGAGTGAAAATGTGGCAATGTAGGAAAATGTCTTTATTCTTAGGTGGTAAATATTGAAGTATTTAGACATGGAGTGACATGATGTTATAGTTTACTCTCAAATGGCTCAGGAAAAAATGGAAATCAGACAATATATATATGTAAATAGATCATCAATAGAAAGTGCACAAATGTTATAAAATATTAACAATTTATGAATTTAGGTAAAGGGTATGTGGGTGTTCATTGTGTTATTCTGTCAGTAGCTCCCCAGGCTTGGAATTTTTCAAAACAAAAGGTTGGGGAAAACAAAAGAGGGAGACTGATGTCACTGAACAAAAGAGCTTGAATAATTTGACCTCAGTGTCACTTCCCACATCAGAGGGATGTTTGCCTCTGCTGCTCACCAAATGAGGCTGATTAGCTGGGTTAGAGAGTCAAGAAGGCCTAAAGCAGACTGCAGAATGGTTGTACGCTAATTAGTTAGCCTAATCCGACCTCAGTGTAGTGAATTTTATCCCCTTAATTCACAAAAAAAAAAAAAAAAAAAAAAAAAAAAAAAAAAAAAAAAAACCTGAACAAAAAGTTAACCTCTCTACCCAAACACAAGAGCAAGCTTTAGAGCACATGGAATTTAGCACCAGAAGAATTATGAACTCAGATTTGCTCAGATTTGTGATTTTACTCACCCTAAGAAAAATATTTGCCATTTATGGTGAGATTCTGTGAATTCACAGGACAGCATAGCTGATCTTACAGATTTGGTTGTGGGGAATTTAGGGTGAAACAAATATACATTTTGGAATCCTAAATCATGGCCTCCAGGAAATAGAGACTCTTGGCTTCCTATCCTCAAGGCTTAAAGAAAAGGTTTCAAATATTGTACAAGTCTCAGCTACCCAGAATTTGGCATAAAGGGAGCGTTTATGTTGACAATAGGATTCTGGCTTTCCAATTGTAGCCTACCCTGAAATGCCAGATCTATCTCTAAGCGTCCCTGGCTCACTGGCAGCATTTTAGCTAGCCTATTAGTATTCAAAAGGTCATGAACTGGAGCCATAACCAGAAACCAAATGAAACAGGCATTCACCTCAACTGTCATTTGTAAGGCTGATATAAACAGTACAACTATTGAACACTAGAAGGGGACCTTTCTTCCTTTCACCAGTGAAACAAATCTTAAAATATGAAGATTAAGGACTGCTTGAGATAACGGACACCAAAGAACAGAAAAACCTCTTAACAGCAGGTGGTTTCAGTGGGGCTCGCCTTTTGAAAAATGTGTCAGATCCTTTCAGGACTCTATAAAACACTTCTGGTTCCTATGGTGACACTGATAATACTTTGTCAATCATTGTGATATCTAGATCTACATTAAGTAGTTGAAAAGGCACCCTGAAATGCTTAATGGTTAAATTAGTTTCTCCTCTAAATTGCTTGGTGTCAATTGTAGTTGTGATCATTGGATGAGATACATTCAGTTTGTGAGAAATACTGACCAATTTTTCTTGCCTCTTACAAAGCTCAGAGAAAGAGAAGCCATAAACTGAGTCACTTCATATCAGCCCCAGACACTAAGGAAAGTCCATGTCTTCTGAGTGGATGAGACTGTGTAATTCATTTGTCTTAGGGCTGTGCCCAGACCTTCATAAGAAACACCAGTCACTGCAGTGTCTCCTGATCTCTAGAACTACAGTTTGTCTGGTCCTTCCTTTATTAATTTCTTTCTTAGGAAGGGTATTTTCTAATGAAATTTTGTGGAAACATTTCCACGAGTCCAAGGCAAGCGTAAACCGCAAATTCTGCCACTGATCCATATCAAAAGCTGGGCAGGCGTGGGGGGTGCAGGGGTTGGCGTTAGATTAACCATCGACCACAAATTTTGTGATTTGGAGAATGGAAAATAAGAGCTTTCAGGTTTTTTTTTTCCTCTTTCACTGGCCTTTGCACTTCTTAATTCTACTAATAGTAAATAGAACTTTGCCAAGTTGTGAGATAACGTATTCAATGTCCAGGTAGACGGAAGTCCAGAAAGTTTGTTAGATCCATTTCTTCAAAGGTCTGGATTGGTTACTAAATAGACTTTGATATACCGCACTCTGAAACTCTGCAGGTTTGTCTTCTGCAGTGGGGTTGGTACACTGCTGTCCTGACTGGAGGAATCCACCCACTTCCATTCCGATAGCATCGCTCTTCAATGCCACAATGGAAAGTGTTGGGCCTGTGCCTCGTTTACATGATGTCACTATGTGACTTCAGTGCTGCTCTCAAGAAGTTATCTTCAATGAGTTTGTGAATATTCAATATTAAAACACATAATTATTCTTCCGAATACAAAATATTAGGTATCTAACACGACATGATATATGCTGAAAAAATTATTTTTAGTACATAAAAAGAAGAATTTCAGAAAAATAAAGTATTTTTACTACTGATATCATTCCAAAGGAAAAAGAAAAACTAGTTTTTGTTTGTAGTATTAAATCACAATGCCAAATCGTTTTTAAAATTTTTATTTTTCAATTGTCTTTGACATACAACATTTTATTAGTTTCTGGCGATTAGACATTTGTGTAACTTACAAAGTGATCACACCGGTAAGTCTAGTGCCCATGTGACACCAGACATAGCCGTTCCAGTATTACTGACAATATTCCTTAGGCTGTACTTTTCCATCCCTGTGACTGTTATTATAACTGCCAATTTGAACTTCTTAGTCCTTTCACCTTTATGAGTATAGCATTTGTAGTTTTAGTTTATAAAGGATCATAAGTGTATTTGTTCATTTTTATTACATGAAGTTAACACTGTTTTGCCTATTTTCATGTTATAATAATGCCTAATACTGACTAAGTACTTAAAGCTATGCTGTCCATGCCAACTCATAATCCTTCTATCAACCTCATTAAGTAGAATTCATTACTGTTCCAATTTTGCATATATAGAAACTAAAGTCTGGTGAAATGACGAAAAACAGGATAATAGGAAAGTTATTGTGACTGACTTTCATCCTGAGATCTTAATTACCACTAGTCATGTGTCATAGCACCCTTGTCCCCTAAATTTCACATTGTCTCACATTTCATGCAAGTTTACAGATACATTAGTCTGCTTGGGTGCCATAACAAAATACTATAGACCATGTGGCTTAAACAACATAAATTATTTCTCATAATGAAGTCCAAGAACAAAGTTCCCCCAAAGTAGGTTTTATTTTGAGACCTCTTCTCTTGGCCTGTAGGTGGCTGCCATCTTGCTGTGTGCTTACATAACCTCTCTTTGTAAGCTTGGAGAGGGAGGGAGAGAGGAAGAGAAGGAGGGAGGGAAGGCGAAAGAGAGAGAGAGAGGAAGAGTAGTGGAAAGAGAGAGAAAGAGAACTCTGTGGTTCTCTTGTTATAAAGACACTGATCCTATATAATCTTATCAGATCAGGGCTCTACCCTTACAACCTCATTTAACCTTAATTACTTTCTCAAAGGTCTCATTTCCAAATACAGTCACACTAGGAGTTAGGGCTTCAACATATACATTTGAAAGGGTTGGGACACAAAAATTCAGTCCATAACAAGTAATTTAGTGTGTTTCCAAAAGAAAATTATTCCAAGTTCATTAAAATGCTAACAAGTAGGTACTTCTCAATTCTAAAATGTAACCTTTAAAAATTTTTTAGTATCACATGTAGACCTTCTATGGACAAATAGATTAAAGAAGTGAGATTCTTCATTGCACATATCAATTTAGCTGATTATATTACATAAACAATGGTTGACCTCTGAGGGAAGAGTATCAGAGAACTAAAGTAAAACTTCAAGCAAAACAATGACACCTGCCTGAGTCATTGGGAAATGAACTCTAAATAAAGTCCCGAAATAGTCATCAGCCAGTGGTGGCAAGTGGATAGATACCCTCACCCTACCTGGGATATACTCTGCTTTCACCTATTATGACAGGAAAAAAATTCATCAGTCTAATCATATGTTATGATCTATGCACATATGTATTTATGCACTTAGAGAAGAGATTAGCACACAAATTCCAAACAACAGAGATACAAATGATCAGTTGTAGCATTTTTTCAGAAATGTAATGTGTACTTATTTTTTATAATAATTAAACCTAATCACTGAATGGTTTATGTAGAAAAACAAGAGACTAGGATTAAGCATGTATATTATATACAGTTCTTAATTCAATAGAAAGGAAAATACAAGAGCTGTTCATAAATTGCCCAGCTGTGTAAGATGAAAAATAGAAGCATTTATAGCTGGATTTTTTCCAGACAGCCCTCATATCTAGAAACGAAGCTCTGAGCCTTCCATAAAAACGTGTGCTCTGTTAAAATTACAGTTGTGTGACATGGTTCAGATACTACTTAACTCATTATGGTGTTCATTGTTGATATTGTTCACTAGTGCAATGAAACATACCACCGTATTTGAGATCATAGCCTATAAATATTACTATTATGCAGCCTTTTGCCCCCACAATGGTGAATCAAGATATTTATTCTTTCCACTGCATGCAGTAGCAGGCTGATCAGGCAGAGGTACCTCAAAGCATCTGTGCAACTGATTTAGGAACTTCTAGGCCGTCATGATCTCTATTAGCAGGTGCCAAATTTGAGTATGCCACAAGGAGAAACATTTGGCCCAGAAAAACATAGTGGCAGCTTCCTGCTTTTGTAGAATTTCTGTGTGAGGAATGGCAAGGTGGCTGAAAGTGCAAGTCATTTGCCAAGTACGTAACTAGATAAATGATAGATAGATAGATAGATAGATAGATAGATAGATAGATAGAGCAGACCTCCCTACTAGTCTACCAGACTTCCAATTCAATGGCCTTTGGAAAAGATAGCTCCTGTTTGGGCCAGAGGAAAAATGGTCTTAGTTCTGAATTTTTTCCTTTTGATAGACGGGTTCACACTTTTTTCCTTTCTCCCTACTTCTTTATCTTCCTGCACTGTTACCTGTGAATCAGAGCACAGAGTCCAGGAATATCATATTTAAGGGAGAATATCGTTCACACACCTCTGGCCTGCCAATTCTTTCCCAATCAGACTAACAAAGCACGTTTCCCTTTGGATGTTGGAATCAAATGAATTGCCAGAAAAGGTTTTTGTCCTTTGTTCTGTTTTAATCCCATTCCATGTGGCCTGACTCTTGTTTGTCTTCCTGTCAACTTTCTACATTTACCTTGGCATTTCTCCTAATCAGCAAGCAGGACTGTGTAGGAATGTCAGCCTGCAAGTCAGTTAAGGTAAAGCTGGCCACCTGCCTTCCTGTTAGGACATTCCTCAGTGACCATAGGCTCACATCACCCAGTGCCAACCAGACAGAAATAACCACAGGATTCTGAACTTGCCCTTCCTTTGAGAAGATCACTATCCCTCTTTCTACTTCTTTCTGTTGACCCTATGGATTCAGATATCTGACTTCTTCATCCCTATAGTATCTTGTTCCTTTGGCACAAGAAGCTTTTTCATCACTAAACCATTGACACTGAATGAGACACTTTAAATTATATTATTTTTATATCTTCTAAAAACTATATTTTATTGAGATTGCCAAATTCTACCCAAATTCCACAGGTACTTACTATGCAGCATATTAATGAAAATAAGACATAGTTCCTGCCCATCGTGTAAACTGTGCGTAAGTAATAATATTGTAACACATAGCAAGTAGAATATGAAAGGTATAAAAGTTCTCAGAGTAATGAAGCATAAAACAAAAGGACAGATAAATTATGAATGGAAGAATTATGAATGGGGAGAGAGACAGCATGTGAGCTGTTAACAGTTCTCAATAAGGATGGTCGAGAATTTAGCAGGAGGGGTGGAAGTAATCAAGAAGCTTACAATTCAGACAAAACAGAATGGGCAGGGCATGGAAGAAGGAATTTACAAATGCATTCATGGAACAATAAATTGCATTTTGCCTACTCAAATTAAAGTTACCTGTTGGCCAGATGGATTGGGTCTCAAATGCTATGCTCAGAACTCTCACTTTATTCTGTAGGCCATTGGTTCTCAAAAGCTAGTCATGGGCCAGTAATGGTATAAGTAGATTTTCACTGGACTGGGAAGAAGTTAGAAACATAAAAATAATTTGTAAGGTTTTGTTTTGTTCTGTTTCTTTTGTTTAAGAAACAAAATGCATTTAATTCAAAGGTCTTTCCTTTATTCTGCGGTTATGCCTTTCCTACATTTGGAATCTAAAGCAAATAGCTTTTATGAAGTGACGGTAAAAGTAGATGGCAATGCAGTAAGAGTTTCAAATGTTCTTAGTTGGCAAGAAAAAAAACTGACAACTCTGTTTTAGACCCTCTCATATATTTTTATTACACTGGTCCATGAGCTCCACCATTTGAGAGCCATTTCCAAAAGTTATGTGGTCCCTTAGAAAAGGGTAGTGTAATAGGAATTGTTGTTTAGGAAACAACTCTAGAAGCAGTAACATTAAAAGAGAAAAGAAAGGATGAATAAAAGAAAAGGAGGACACACAATAAATTAGACAGATGATAGCGGAATACATGGAGAGTAGTTAGAAATCTATGGCAAGAACCAATCAGGACCTAAAGCAGGATGTTGGCATAGAGAATTGAAAGAAAGCAAAGGATGCAAGAGATAGAATCTGCAGAATTGACAACTGAGTGGATGTCCAAGCTAAGGTTGTATTCTGAGCCTAGAGACTGAACAACTGGGCTCTCTGCACAAACAGATGTGAAAGAACCAGCAGGCTTAGAGGAGAAGCGGAGATGTGACAGACTGGACCTTGGGCAATTGGCAAACCTAGAGAGGTATACCTAGGAGTCACCTGTATAAAGACAAGAGCCCAGAGAAAATAGTCAGAGAGAGGATGGGAGAGAGAACTCTGGGCAGAACATCTCTGCCGCTTGATTCTACCTCATTAGTGTAGCTCCTGTGTTGAGTGGGACCAGGGTTGAAGCTTACCCTTTCTGGATATACCCTAATCTGTGACTTTGATACCTGCTATCATTATTTCCTTATTGGTCTACCTCTAATACTGTAATTTTGAAAAAATCTGTTTCTCAAGATTCTCTTATTTGTTCACTTCTCTGTTACCACATACTTTAATTAAGTTCAGCAACACATGAAATTGGGATGAGCTGAGAAGTTATAAAATGACAATTATTAAGCCTAAGAGATTTAAGTCTTTACATCAAAATAAGGACAGAGAAAGACTCAAACTTAAACTACAGCAACACTTTAGCATTGTAAGAAATTGTGTGACATCGACAAAAGAAGGACACTCAAATTTAAAGATTCTTTGGAGATATTTTTTTCCTGCATATTAGGGTTGTGGTACAATTTACTTTTTATGATAATAATAGCTAATATCAATGGAGCCATTTACTATGGTCAAGCACTTGATAATCACAACCTTAGTTAATCTTCACACACACAAAAACAAACCTATCCGGTAAATAATTTTAGTATAGCTTTTTATCCAAGTGATAAAAGCAATAGTGACATAAGGTAAGTTACTTGTCCCAAGTCACCAAGGAAAAAGTGACTGAACTGGGATTGTAACTCTGTTGCTCTGATGAGGCTTCATTTTTGGGAAATGATAGAAAACTCAGACAAAACCAGTTTAAGGAAAAAGGGAATGTCCAGGACAGGACTAGGA
The DNA here is from genome assembly GCA_004026885.1 of Lyroderma lyra. Taxonomy (NCBI): domain Eukaryota; kingdom Metazoa; phylum Chordata; class Mammalia; order Chiroptera; family Megadermatidae; genus Lyroderma; species Lyroderma lyra. Next base: position 9,513 of record PVJL010015898.1, read on the forward strand.
CCAGCTCCAGAAGGAACACGACAATTAAGTCGCACAGTGTCACCATCTCACAGTGTCGCTCTCTTTGTTGTTACCCAGAGGACTCTATGTTGGCTCTGGTTTCAAACAGCTTCTCCTGTTGTGAGGTCAGAATGTCGCCAGTAGATCCTGCCTCAGCCAGGTTCAACCAATACCAGTGGGGAAACTCAACTGTCTCTTGCCCAGCAGTCCCCAAACAAGCCTCATTGCATCGTTTTGTTGTGATTTGGTCACAGGCCGGTTGCTGAAGGAATTACTGCAATCTAAGCAGCGTTATGCACTGACTGGCCACGCCTGGAGTCTAGGGGGCAGTAATCCAGGATGCTATTAATAGAATTAGGGTGCTCAGAGGCTGAGGAGCATGATCAATAAATGCCTCTGACAATTTAACATTCTTGCTGAAGAATCTGAACTTTTAACCATTGTTTTTTTTCCAACTAAACAATGAAGATCCCGAAAGAACAGAGATGAGGCTTCGTACATTAACAGGAAGCAGACACGGCTGCTGGAGAATCCTTCATGATTCTTTAAAAGTTTCTTATTCAAATTACTGACATTCAAACTACTGGTTGGGGAAAAAGGTTATGGAAAGAACTAGACCTGTTTCTACTGTGGTAACAACACAAATAAACGTATTTCTCCACAGAGACTTCTTTCTGAGAACCAGAAAAGACAAGGGTAGCCCTTGTACATTTGCCCTGGGTCACTCTTGAGATGACTGAAAAAGAGAAGCAGACCTCAGTTTCTCCCTCTACACCAGTGGTTCTCAACCTTCCTAATGCCGCGACCCTTTAATACAGTTCCTCATGGTGTGGTGACCCCCATAAAATTATGTTCGTTGCTGCTTCATAACTGTCATTTTGCTACTGTTATGAATCGTAATGTAAATATCTGATATGTGTTTTCTGGTGGTCTTAGGCGACCCCTGTGAAAGGGTCGTTCGACCCCCAAAAGGGTCGTGACCTACAGGTTGAGAACCGCTGGTCTAAACCAAGTGTTTATACTAGAACTCAACTCCCATCCATCTAGAAGATTCCTTCCACTTTCCCTCTAATAAGCTGGCTTTAGATGGAGGCAGTGAGGCATTAGTGCTCATTGCTTCGTTTATCCTTTTAGAGCCTGTTGAAGATCCCACAAAAGAACCAACCTTGTATCTGTAACAGGTTCTTCCCTATGAGAAAAGGACAAAAGAGAGAGAGAGCGAGCCCTGATTCTATTTATGATGGTCTCTTTCTGTTTCTTTAGGAATATTAACTTGCTAGTTCACTCAAAACTTATTTTCCCTTTAATTTTAGCTGACTCTCCAACATGTTGGTAGGAAGAAAACAAAGTATGTGAATGCCTGTTATTTCATGGATGTGTTAATGAAATGGTTTATAATGCGATTAAACCCCAGCCCTTTGTGCTTAAAAAGAAAGAGGAAACACCCTGTCGGAACATTCTCTAGCAGTAAAAATGAAGCTAAAAGTCTATTACTTTCTTTTTTTTACCACTCCAACTTCCTAGCTGATATTGCCAGACAAATGAAATAGTTTGTTTCTGTCCTTTACGTTGCAGTGAATGTGGAAAAGAAGGATCTGTACTTCAGTGGGATGAGTTTTAAATGAGAATTGAAAAGTCTGTGTTCTTTTATAGTTTTAACACCTCATTTAACACTTTGCTTAGACTCAAAAATTCTACAGAAATAGCAAATGTATACCTTTGCACGTAAGAAGTAAGTAATGTCCCTATCGAAATTTAAGCATAAGAAAAATGGTGAACTGGATCCAAAAAGAGAACTGGGTTATGATTTTCTTTGTTTCCACAAGGCCGTCTCTCTGACTTTCCCCCTGCGTCACTCTTGAGGTGACTGAAAAAGAGATGCAGGCCTCAATGTCTCCTTCTAAACCAACTGTTTACACTAGAACTCAACTCAAAATTCTTTTGCCTTCTGTGACACTGATGCACACATGACAACTTTAACTTATTAGAAGACTAGGTAGACCTTCAGAACAAATGGGATATCCAATCAGGCTTTAAAGTCTCCAGCAAAACTGGAGCACTAGACAGAGACAAAGACAGATAACATTTCTGCCTTGATAAATGTACCCATAATTCTAATTTTTGTAATCAGAATATCATTAAGAAGCTATTTTAATTTCAGCATACATAGAGTTTTTATGACATTTAGAAAAATTAACTCTTTCGTATTAGGAATGAGAGGATAGCATAATCATTTTGAGCTTAGGTGATCTAAATCAGACTCTTCAGTTATCTCCCCAAAGCCAATTGACAACCATAGCCTTGATAATATACAAGAAGTTTGAGTCTTGCTTTTATCCAAAAGACATCTTCTGGGGAGGGAGGGTATCTGAACCAGTCATAGTTGGGACAAGAGGGTTTTCCGATAGCAGCTTTTCTAACTTCCTGTATCCAACTCTGTGGGACCTCTTATTGTATCATCAAAAGCTTTGAGATCCCTTACCTCATTTCCAAAAATAATGCCTGCAGCAGGATTTCTTAAAGTGGATCATGAGTCACAGCCCTCAGAATCACCTGGGGTGCTTATTTTTAGGAGCCTAAAATTTCCAACTACTCCGTCTGACTCTGCAGTTCAGGGTAAACATCTGCAATTTTACAAAATACTGCCAGCACTCCACTGAATTTTGAAAACCACCTTGTAGGTGTATATGTTCATTCATATATATATATGTGTATATATATACATATATATGTTTAGAATAATAAATTAATGTATAGGGAAATATTATAAGCATGAGTTCAAAGAAGTGTGTAACATAACTGTTTAACCCCATCAGAAGCATCTCTCATTTGGATGAAACTTAAAGCACAAATCATGACAATTAATCTCAAAAAAAGGTACTTAAACCTATCAACAACTTCCCTTCCTCTCAACTGTAGATCTCCCACCATTAGTTTCTATCAGCATTAATAAATAAATTTTACATAATGTTGAAATTATTGTTTTAAGGAATTTCATTTTATTTAAACATATTGGTCATGAATTGGATGGCATTTTAAAAAATACTAATAGAACAATGTAGAACACTGAATGGTAATTATATTAAAATGAAATAAAATTATTCTACAGAGTGATTAAATTGTACTGATGATTATTTATAGTAATGAGCTATAGGATACAAGTCTGGAATTAAAAATAGAATTTTTGAGTATCTAACTCTCTTTATACTGACCAGAAAATTTAAAATGTCACTCCCTCCCTACACAGAGACATTTTCTATGTTTCCTTCAGAATCTAACTCACTAGGAATATCAATATATTTCAAACAACTTTATTTCATAAGCAGTTCAAAGGTAGGGCAAAGTTAACAGCAGAATCCCTTATGGAAGCTAACCTTATATGAGAGAATCTAATGAAGCATGCCATGATTGGTAAGGAAAAATGCAGCCTGAAACATCATCGATGATACTGCCCACGAAAAGCAAGTATTTAATGTGACATAAAGAATCCATATTGATTAGACTTCATTATAGAAATGTTGAAATGTTCAGGATAAATGCAGTTTGACTACAGTGACCTTGCCATCCCGTGGATCTCACATATCTAAGTGTCAGCGGCAGGTAGCATGCCCACTTCTGTCGCTCTGAACAAGTCTTACTTGTACGGATAATTGCAGCCATATTTTCTTATTATCAGATTTACTTCTTTCCACTAGATAGAAAGCTCTCAGGTAAACAAAAAGATCTTTGGGGGGGGGCTTAAAATCACCATCTAACAAAGGCACCATATAGATGAACTCTTGCTCAGATGAAAATATTGGTAAACTATCTGAAACTTGTCAAAATGTGACTTGTAAAGTTCTTTCTTCTATCAAATAAGTGACACACTTGCCTTTGATAATCTAAGTTCTTTGTGTGGAGCAGATTTACTTTGTGTTTAAAAGCTTACCAGCATGATAGTGCCAAGGTGCTTCAATTTTAGGAACAGCAACCCTGATCAGAGAGTCATTTAGCTCCTTTATTTATTTACCCTTTATCTATTGGTGCAAAAGTCTATGCGACAGACACTGCCTCATGAACAGGAGAAACCTGACTTCACAAACAGGTTCTACTGGAGTAGATGGATGAACAGAAAGCAAATAGGAAACAGAAAACAGAAAGAAAACAATTCAAAGTTATAAAACGTATGATGGAATAAATCAACTAAGAGGCTAGAATAGAAAATAAAGCTGTGAGGGGCAGGGGAGTGCCTACTTTGCACAGCGTGGTTAAAAAAGGTGTCCCAGAGCATGTGACAGTCAACTGAACCCTAAAGGGAAGGAAGATAGCCATGTGACAAAAGGAAGGAAGAGAGTTCCAACTGGAGACCCCAGCAAGTGCAAAGAGCCTGCCCAGGGAAGGAGCTTGGCATCCCTGGGAAGTACACAGGCATAATGGCTGGAAGTACAGCAAGTAAAAGAAAAGCACAAGGGAAATTAAAGAAATAGTCGGGGCCCGGGTCAGAGCCTAGAAAGCCATGGTAAGAAACTCGGGACATATTCTAGTGGCGTGGGAAGCTGTGGGAGAGTTTTAAGTACCAGAAGCCATTTGTACATTTTTAAACGCTTACTTAGGTAGAGTAAGAACCACTGCATCGAAAGCTCTTGTACTGCGGCACTAAAATACTTCCACATGCCCCCTCTCCAGTTGGAACCTCTGTTCCCTCCCAGTGAACCTGGTTGCACAGACCTGTCCAGAGCTCCTACCATGTGCCCAAAGGAGCACTTCCTACACTCAATCCCATTCCTCATAGTCCATTCTGAAAAAGTTATTCTCTCTGCTTGCTATTTCTTCAGGGATACAGCCACCTCTATTATTCCTCTTTATTTCTGTCATTTTTCATAGCATTCAACACAACGTATCCTGTTTGCTTGCTTGGTCTTCAGTTATTTACTCTTTGTTTCCACTGTCACACTAGATGCCCCATAAGGGCAGGAACCACGTCTGACTTGGGCACCACTGTGTCCTCAGTCCTCTGCAGAGGGCTGGCAGTGTTCAGTAACTGAAAGAACGTATGAATCTTCACTTCAGCTATGAGAACATTAACAGCAATTTGGATTATGGAAAACACATTGGCCCTGACATGAGGACAAATTTTTCATTTGCTATTGTACTACCAAATAAGTATAAAGACACAGAAACTGTCCATGTGGCCTCAACAGTAAACCAATCTCTCTTTCCCTGCTCTAAATTTCCAGTCCCTTTGTCTTCCCTGGTATGGGTAGAGTAGACTCTACTAATCAGTCATCTCAAAATCCCCCAGAATCTGTGCTAATGCAACTATGGTTGCTCTTTCAAAACCAGCTATAGATGAGAATTTGGAAAGAGGCATTGGAAAAAAGAAACATAACTTTTTTAGCAAAACATGGAAGACAGATGGTAGTAAAGATACAAGAAGTACACACAAATTTAAATTCTCATTTTGTTCAAATAAAGTAACCATCTTTTTCTAGGTCAATGTCTTCTTATTCTCCTCAGACATAAAACCACTAAGAAGGACAAGTAAGAAAGTGCCTCGCTTCTTAGGCTTTTAGGGTAGAATAAGAAAAATAGATACGGTTAAGGCCCAATGATCACTGCACAATTTGTAACCAATCATTAATTTTCATTGATCATTGAAAGTAATTAAAATTTTACTGATTTACTATTTTACCAAGCGAGTTTATATTTTAATTGATTTTGTAATGCACAAGTAAAATGCACGTGCATTTTTTGCATGTGAGCTAGATAAAACTTCCAACAAGTATTAAAAATACCTACTCTATGGTCATATATCGTCTGTACACAATCAGTATTCAACAGATATGATGCAATAAATAAGAAAATGGTTTAACATTTTATAATATAAAACAAAAAAATTTAAATATTTTCAGGTAAGCTAGAATGTTTCATAACTATATATTATTAATATATTCAGTAGGACTTGTTCAACGCGTGAATCATCACAAATTAGATCATACAAATATACTTACTCCCACAAATATTTTTGAAATTTTTTTTGTTAATTTTCATAATAACAATTCCATATCATGTTAACCAAAAACATGGAAATAACTTACACATGGAAATAAACTAAGTTAATCTACATGTAATAAAGCAGCATTTTCCCTAGTATGGTCTTGAGTTGAGCCATTTCATATTCAAATAGATCTGTTGAGTAGGTATAATGAGCAAAAGCTTATCAAAATGACTTTAAATTAATCCTCTTCCTGGGGAACTTAATTTAAGGATATTTATCTTTGCACCTTGCAATGTTCTTCTTCCTTGGAACTTCCACTCAAGAAAGATTTTCAAATTATGTTTATTTCAAAATTCTTCACTTTTATGAATTAAAACTTTAGGAAGAAACAAACAGGTCATGATTTACAGATGTTAAGTTCTTGCTCAGGTTCAGCATAAAAGCAATGACTGGCAGTAATTAGCTGCAGTTCAAAAATTCTGAGATTAAAAAAAAAAATTCTGAGATATGAAAAGTGCTTTAAAGGATTAGCTGAAGCTTGACATGGAAGGACTTCTTAAAATTACACGCATAGGGTCTGAGAGAAAGCTTTCCCTTGCCATTTAATAGACAAAATCCTGAAAGTAAAACATCCATATGCCCTTTGCAAGCCTTTTTGAAGTATTTTAGCTTCTTGGGCATAATTCAATTTGGGCAATATGAACTGCTAATAAAGTATGGGGAAAACAAGGGAAAAAGAAAGAGGGAACTTTAAGAGTGCTGATTTCTTTTCTCCTAAAATAATTGGGCATGTCCAATAGTGAACCATGAACAATATTTTGATTAGAGTTTCTTTCTTTTTAAAGGACGTTTATCTTGAAATACTCTCAGACACACAGAAAAGGTGCAAATAATCAATAGGAACTTTTTTCCAGAACCATTGAAGAGGGAGTTGTTAATCTAATGCCCATTCGCCCTTCAATACTTAAGTGGGTAGTACCTACAAACAAGAATATTCTTCTGCTAGACAATCACAGTATAACCATCAAACTCAGGAAATTAACTCTGACACATTACTGCCTACTCATCCTTATATCTGTTCATGTTTTGCCAATTGTCTCAATAATATCTTCTATATTAAAAGAATCACACATTACATTTGTTTATCATGTCTTTCTGGTATCTTTCCCTCTGGACCTTTTCGTCAGTCTCACATTGACTTTCATGATCTTGACATTTTTGAAGATTACAGGCTACTTATTTTATAAAAGCTCTCAATTGAGATTTTTTGAAGTTTTCTTCTCATGATTAGATTTAGGTTGTATTTGGCAAGAATATCACAGAAATGACACTGACACTTTTTCTCTTTTAGTAATTAAGTTTGTGAGAAGTTTCTTTTAAACTATGTAAAAATTTCATTTTTCCTTATATTTTTAATGGATTCATCTATTTTTATATCCAAATACACGTTCCAATTTTATTCAGTAGCTTACAATTCATTATTACCATTATTTATATTAATGTTCACTTTCTAGATTTAGTTAGTGGAACCCCTTTTAGGTAGATCCTACATCTTTCTGAAATGTTCCTAGTATTTTTTAAGCATGTCTTCACTGTATGGCACAAGATGTTTCAGCATCATCTTGTGATTTCTCCATCCAAGCCCTAGAATCAGTCATTCCTTCCTTTCAGTGAAAAATCATATTTAGAAATCAACACCTGGACATTAGATGTGCCACTGTCATTGGGGAGTTGTTGGTCTTAAACCCTCGTAGTGGGCAAAGCTAGGGAATAAATGTTTGCATGTACGTGTATTCATTTACATTTATGTTTATTTCTATATCCACATCTTGAAAACCATGCATTTACACCAAAATATGGGTTTTTGCACCAGTTCCTATCTATCACCATAATGTTCATTCTAATTTTCTCCCCATTTGTATTTGTAACTGCATCCTCTGATAGTACAAAATTTGATTCATATTATCTTTAATATATTTATTTCATGACTCCCCCCATAATTAGCCATCACCACCACTTCCTTCTGTCTAGTATTGTAGCCTTTCTCACACCTTTGGCTTCCGCCACACCTGCTCTGAGCTTGCCCCTTGTATGGGTGTCCTTATTGTGGTTAGCCTCAAGCACCATGCTAAGCTGACCACATGTACTCATGCCCTCCTCACCAAGCTCAGGCTCTGACCTCACACTCCGTAGATGTCCTCACCCTCCTCAGACTCATTGCTCCAGACCACCATGATACCCCTCCCAACCTAGTCTAGACCCCCTTTATTTTCCCTACACCACCCCCAGACATCTACCTTGTTCTGGCCCTAAATGGCTTTTATACACAATTGTTTAAGAGAGAAAAGAAGAGAAGAGCAGGAAGGAAAGGGGAAGAGCCATTGTTGCTTTTTAAAAGTTATTTTCCTTCTGGGCATGGAAATCACTGGTGCAGTGAGAATATGTGTGGCAGATCTGATGATAGAAAGTCTAAATTCCACTTATAGAATCAACAGTTCTTTTACCCTAACTCAGAAAATGGTATATAGGAGTTACATAAAACATTATTTGTGGTCATTCATTTTTTTCACAAATTACATATTAAATTGAATATTCCTAAGAAGATAGATTTAATAATGCAAGGAGGACGTTTATCTACTTCTATTAGCATCATTAAAATAGTAGTCACACATATAAAATGCAGTGAAGACTGAAGAAATTATTTGGAAACTTCAGGACAGAAAGCATTTCAAATAAGCCAGATACTGACAAAGGATTATTTTGCCTGAAGTAGCCAGATACTTGCTTTAATTCTCATAAAGTATTCTTTACCAGTAGTGTGTCTTCCTGCTCTTTTAAAAGCAATTTTCCTTAGTACAAGCTCTGACAATTTGTGGTACAGATATTTTCTACCAATCCAAACTTATGGGCACTTTAGTATTTTAAAATCCAGTTATTAGAGGAAGTATTATGGTAGATGTATTGCCTCTAAGGGTGGCCCATCCATTTAATTCCAGGACAGAGAATACAAATAATTTTGATGGTTTCTTTTGACTGAGAATGAAGCGTGCAAGAACTATAGAAGTTTGTTGACTAGACATATAGAGAAGTTCTCACAGTAAGCTATAATAGGACTTGTTAGCTTCTGATTTCCAACTAGAACAAATACATCTCTTTTCAAAACAAAACAATACACACAAATATTTCACATTATGAAAAGTCTTTTTTCCAAGAAAGTAATATCACTCTATCAGGATAATTCAGCCTCTAAGAGGATCTTCACGATGATGAGCAATTTTTGGGGGGATAATTCACCCCAATATTTTCTTTGTATATAACATTTATTATTATACGGTTCAATTTGGTTGTTAAAAGAAAATGGTGCTGGAGAAGAGAATTAAAAAGAGGAATAGAAGATAAAAGCAATAATGTACATTAATGTCACCTGTAATGTAAAATTCTGTTGCAATATTGAAAAATATATTAATTCATAATTTCTCAGTGGCAATTCACTAGGAGATCCAAAGAAAAAACAATGGTTTCTCAACTCTTTTTTTATCTTGACAATTGGAAAAATCCTTCCTGATTTTTGATAACCTAGTTTTCATCAATCACTTTTAAATATTGAAATGTGAGTGTGAGAGAGAATTGGTGTTTCTTTACTAAGAAGATTCAATTATTCTGCAAATTTTCTTTTAGTACATACTATAGTCTTACCAGTTATATAGTCTCTCCTTATAACTTTTCTTACTTTGGAGCTCACTGAGTCTATTCTTCCCTAGATAATCCTCTCCCTTCAACGTTACTAAAGTTAAAAGATAGAGTAAGCCTCAAAAAGAGACCTTTGGTTTGCTAAATCATTTTCAGAAATCTGTGTATTTCAGACCATTCATACCATGGAGATTTTTTCCCATTTAAAAGTGTGAAACCGAAGTGATTTGCTTTCTAACTGGAATGATTAAATAGCCTCAGGAGATTAATGAGCTTTTTCAAATAATGAGAAATAACATCATGTTTTTAATCTCAGTTATTCTTCCCAGAATCACTCATGTCTCCTCTTTCTCTCTTATTTTCCAAATTTAATCAGTTATCAGGTCTAGGCCAAGCTCTATTCTAAATATCTTTTGATTCTCTTTCATTCTCTCTATTCTCTCTTAGAATATCTTAGCATTGGCTCTTATTATCTCTCACTTGACTAGGCTTTTCCACCCCATCCTTTATATTACCACTAGAGCAATTTTTTAGAATCACAGATCTAGTTATGACAATTCTCTAAAAGCCATGGTGTCACTATAACAAAAGATAACCTATGTGTCTATGGATATAAATAGGTAAAAAAAAAAAATTAACTATATTAAATTAAAGTAAATCACAGCCAAAATGTATGAATCCTTATGACACATCAGCAGAAATAATTAACAACCCCTTTCTTCTGACTCAATATAGTAAGGATGGAATCAGTAGAGTGCTCTACATGAACAGACACAGAGAGCTATTAGAGAAAACTATGAAATAAAGAGGGGAGCTCTTTTTTGGGGGTAGTAAGTAGTTTGAGGCAGGCATTTATAAATTAAATTGGAGGCTAGCAAAACCTTCTGTTCTTAGTTGATAAAAACCGTTCTTGAAGGAGGACAAGATGGCGACTGGAGAGGAGGTCCCTAAAGCCTCTCCAAGAAAACACAATTGAAAGACCTTCCAGGAGCCAAGAAAGAGGACCCTAGGTGACAAAAAATGGCAGCTGAGACATCCACGCATCGCAAGTAAACACCTAAGGGTTTGGAGAGAAAGGGGTGAGCTGGAGAGAGGGGAGGGAGCAAAGACGGATCACAACAGGACCCGATTGCAGCTGACTACAGTACAAGGGAGGGGAGAAGCCAAGAGGCGACAAGAGGAAAAGCCCTAGCAAAGCGGCAAAACAGTGGGAGTCCGTTGGAGAGCTGGGCTGGGGAGCTGGAATTTGGAATGGCGAGTTGGGGACAGACCTTGGGAGCCGGCCTCTGGAACTCTTGAGTGGTAGCAGGGCTGAGCAAGGACTCTGAACTGCACAGACGACATCTTGGCTCTAGGCTCCCTTGGGACCCACAGCGCAGGCGCGCGCAGCTCCTGCACAGGGCTGCGGTTCCTGGTCCCAGCCCACTGCCGGGGCGTTGTGGCTGCTGCGCAGGCAGCACACAGCCCCTACACAGACAGGGCTGCTGCTCCCATTCCGGCCCACTGCAGAGGCGGACTGGCGGCCTGTGCGGCGTGCGCAGCTCCTACACGGAGTGGTGGCTCCCGTACACGACCCGCTGCTGAGGTGGGCCGGCTGCCTTCCAACTTCGGGGTCGGACACACAGCTTCAGACTTGTGTCCATGCCTGCTTGGGCACCCCTGGGTCCTAAAAGCAGTGCAAGCCCGCAGAATCTGCCCCAACATTTGGCCACGGAAGCAGGCCTGGGAAGAAAGGTGGATTTGATAGCATTCGCCCCAGCCAACAGGAGCAGCCTTGGCCCACATCACCCAGCTTCCCCAGCATAGGGCAGAAGGTGAACCCACCCCAGTGTGCCTTTTGTTGGCCTCTCCCCTTTCCTACAACCTTCCCAACCAACTAACTAACTACAGGAAGTGGAGGGACCATGATAGATGCACACCACCTCCAAACATAGCAGGAGAACAGAAAAAAGAAATAAACAACCCCTCTCTCTCCCAAAACTTGCCCCCCCCAGTACCACCTCGTGTCTGCCCTACAGCAAGACACCACAAAAGTACCAATCTGGGCTCCTGGGCACTACTGAACATAATGCCCTCATGTCAAAGACAAAGAACCCAGCAGACAGGATGAATTCCTCAAAAACTAAAACTCCTCAGAAAGAACAGAAAATTTATCAAGACAGCTTCTTAGACCTAGAAGCTTCTGTATTAAGTGACAGAGAATTTAAACTAGCGATTCTAAAGGCTGTGAGAGAAATGAAAACATACTGGCAGAGCACCATGGCTGACATAAACAACATAAAAAAAGGACATGAATGACATAAAAAAGGAACTTCATGAACAAAAGGAACAATTTAACAAAGAAATTCAAAACATAAAGAAGATTGAGATGGAAATGCGAGAGATAAATAATACAATAAAAGAAGTGAGAAATGAAATAACTGCCATAGGAAACAGGGCCAACCAGATGGAGGGAAGAATTAGTGATATTGAAGATCAGAACATGGAAACAGCTAAGAAAGAGGAAGAGAGGGAATACAGAACCAAAAGGATTGAAAGAACTCTACAAGAACTATCTGACTCCATGAGACAAAACAACATCAGGATAACAGGAATAGAAGAAGGGGTAGAGCATTCTACAGAGAACATACTCAAACAAATAGTAGATGAGAACTTTCCAAACCTATGGAAAGAGCTGGAACCCCAAGTTCAAGAAGAAAGGTCCCCCAGATACCTGGACCCTAACAGATCTTCTCCAAGACACATGGTACTAAAGATGTCCAAAACTAAAGACAAAGAGACAATTCTCAAGGCAGCCAGGTAAATAAGACTACAACTTTTAGAGGAAAACCATCAGACTGGCATCAGATTTCTTAGCAGAAACTGTGCAAGCCAGGAGGGAGTGGAATCCAATATTCCAAAATTTAAAAGAGAGGAACTTACAGCCAAGAATAAATTATCCAGCAAAATTATCTTTCAGATATGAAGGTGGAATAAAGACCTTCTCAGACACCCAGAAGCTGAGGGAATTTGACAGCACAAGGCCAGCACTCCAAGAAATACTGAAGGAGGCTCTTCGACCTGAAACAAAACATCAGGAAAAATGGAACAAAGTTGGGGCAACAAGAAAGAAACAAAAATAAAACAAAAACAAACAAAGAAATAAGTCATGGCCACAGGAAATCCTCACATATCGATCATCACTCTAATGGACTGAACTCACCAATAAAAAGACACAGAGTAGCAGACTGGATTAAAAAACAGAACCCATCCATATGCTATCTCCAAGAAACACACCTCAGCCATAAGGACAAACACAGACTCAGAGTGAAAGGATGGGAAACAATACTTGAAGCAAATGGTAACCAGAGAAAAGCAGGAGTTGCCATACTGATATCTAATGAAATAAACTTCAGGTTAAAAAAGATAGTAAAAGACAAGGATGGACATTACATAATGATAAAAGGCACAATACAACAACAAGAAGACTTGACACTAATTAATATATATGCTCCCAACCAGGATGCACCAAAATATACAAAGAAACTACT
>PVJL010015899.1:0-22707 GCA_004026885.1 Lyroderma lyra
TCCATCACCACCAACTCTCCATCAACACCTCCATCACCACCCCTCCATCAACACTTCCATCACCACCCCCTCCATCAACACCTCCATCACCACCACCTCTCCATCAATATCCCCATCAACAACACCTCCATCACCACCACCCCTCCATTAACACCTCCAACACTCCATCAATGCCTACATCACCATCCCCCTATTCCCATCACCATCTCCCCTCCATCACCACCCCTCCATCAACACCCCTTCCATCAATGCCTCCATCACCACCACCCACTGTATCATCAATACCTCCATCACCACCACCCCTCCATCAACACCTCCATCAACCCCTCCTCCATCAATGCCTCTATCACCACCATCCACTCCATGAACAACACCTCCATACCATCCCCTCCATCACCATCACTTCCATCACCACCATGCCCCTCCATCACCACCACCCCCTCCATCAATACCACCACGCCCTCAATCACGATGAGGATAGAATGACAAAATAGATAAGACCCTTAAACAAATTAGGCTGTTTGAGGCCTTGTTAGATCTGTGCACACCTCGATCCAAACACACTCTGTCTCCCAGTGGCCGGCTACTTCCTGGCATAGTGACTCCTTCACTACTCCCTTCATGCTTACTAAGAAGCCAATCTGTGTTCAAGGCATGCACCACTTAAAAAAAAGAAAATGTATCCATTTGCATTCCTGTGTTTCGCATCCAACCAAAAAGGCAAAGACTTCTCCAGCACCCGGCACATGGTGGCCCCGCCTGGCAGATGCTCTTGTCACTATGACCCACCTGTGTCCCCTTCCGTGAGACCCACTAGCTATAAAATCATGTGTGAACTATTCATGTGTGGGGGCTCAAGAGACCTATGGATACGCTGCATGCACAGACTGTAAATTCTGGTTTCTACAGATTTCAAATAATCAGAAAGCTGAAATTACCGGCTTTTTTATAGCGTCACACTATGATAATTGATGTTCGTAATTATGGCCTTGAAGCACGGCAAGTTCCTTAACTGCTTTCTAAATTATCAAAGATCAAATTATGTTCAGTTGCATTTTAGAGTTAAGTGTATTTTAATTATATCCTCGTTCTTGGAAAATTAGAAACTCACATGGCTGAAATGGATGATCAAGGCAGCGTTGTGAATAAAATATTCTAGATAAAGCTCCCATTTCCAAAATGTCCTCGCAAATTCATATTCTGCCATCATTCTAGGTAAATGAGAGTTCTAATTTATATTTCCTTTTTCTAAAAAAGAATATGGTCACTTATAAACAATTCTTTGTAACAGTACTTTAAAATTAAGCAAGGAAATAAAGGGGAGAGAAGAGGCAGGAGAACAGGTGGAGACAATAGTAAGGTTAGAATAAAAAACACAGGCCACAGTGTCTCCGCTCTAGCTAAAGATCCACCCACATTGGCTTCTGAGATTCCTAGCAGCCAAGGCAAAGAAGGAAACATGACCAGTGACAGCATTCACGGCATCCAAAAAGCTTGACTACTTAGTATTCTGACTGAGAGAAATTTCTCTCACACAGAAATTACCCACATGACACACACCATGGGTCCTCAGCAACATCCTGGCCTATGTGCTTGCAGAAAATACAATGATGATTTTCAGCAAGCTGTGTCTAACACCCCCAGGCCAGAGGTCAAAGGCCAAATGCCACTGCAAATGGGTGAGGCAGGCTGAGCGAGGAGGACAGCCAGTAGCTAAGGGCTGTGATAAACTGGAAAGTATGCAGCATCTGAAGGAGGCACAGCTGGGACCCAGCTCCAGGCAGCTGCTGCCTGTACGAACATGGGCCCAATGCTTCCAAAGAATCTAATTGTTTAAACTGTGAACTATTTCAAGCATGTAAGAGAGTAAATGACATACATACAGGTAGGAAAATAACTAACAGCAATATCACTAACACTTGCGTACCTACTCACTGCCTGTATCACTTAAGACACAGAACCGTCTAGTACTTTTGAGAACCTCTCCCTGTTATCACCTTAATCTTTATGTTTGGCATCCCCTTGCTTTTCTGTAGAGTTTACCCCATGTGTGAATTCTCAACCTATCTCCTCCCTCTTCCGTTCCACGTTTTTCAGACCTTTAGTCATTACTGCACTGCTTTCTATGCTATACCACTCCTTTTTAAAAACCCACTCTCTTCTTCACGGATGTCTGCATTGTACTGAACGTTTTGCCATGATGAGTAATGTGACAGACATGGCTATATGTGTCTCTCCTGGTGCACACAGGCAAGTGTCTTGCTAGGATGGAGCTAAAAATCTAGATCTTGATATTAACCAAACTAATTCCAATTTCAAAAGAACAGTGTGTGGACTAACTTTATGTACAAGAGAAACACAACCCTGGGCCAGATACTGCCTATCGGCCGCTGGTGTACAGCCTTCACTGTAGGCTGACACCTTCACGGTAAAGTGCAAAAGAATAATTTTATGAGCAGTAAAACACTTCAGGCCGCAACTATTCCTGCCCGTGATCTAGCTTAATTCAAGGACAAAAGGTCTCACACGGACGGACCAGATGACCTTCAGGCAGGTGTTTGTCAATATCACTTCTAACAAATGAGCTTTCGAAGACTTTTGGACAGCGTAAAGTTTGACCTCCTACTCACACAAACTCAGAGGGAAGACACACGTGCTAGTGACCAAGGACAGATCCCTACCCTTTTCAAAGTCCACTGAGTTGGAGGGAAATCTGACAACTTGTTAGGGGGTCCCAGGTCCACTTGGACATGGCCTTACTAAACTCCTGACAGTGCCTCCAGAGGGAGGGCTTGATTTCAGGGATGGAAGTTATTTAAAAAAGGCATGCTCCTAACTTTGAAAAATTCAATACATTCCAGTAAAAAATAAGTATGTTATGTGATGTAGAGTACCCATATTTATATGATAATTGTACTGATACATGGAAATAAAATGATGTCATAACAGACCCAAACTTGTCTACAGTGACTATCTCTGGGAGAAACTGCAAGTGAATTTTCTTTTATAGTTTTGCTTACCGATATTTTTCCCTCAACGATCATGTTACTTGTATTCCTAGTGACATGAGAATGTGACAAAGCCAATTTCCTTTGACTGGCAATGGCCACTGTCCTATAGAGCCCAGAATGTGTCCTCTTGAACTAGAAGTGCTTTCAGAAAATGGTGAGATTCCTTTCAAAATGCCTTTACCTTAAAATGTGACTCAAGATAGTCCACTGGGCTTTGTAAAAGATATTATCAAACAGAACGTTTCCAAAATGACAGAGGAGCAGTTCATCAGCAAACAGAAAATGACAGTGTCAGTGCAAAAAAACAAACATATAAAAGCATGCCTCCTTAACCACAAAAGTTGATTTTCTTTTTCTTTTTTTTTTTTTACAAATGAGTTTTCATAAATAAAGTTTCATTAGAACACAGCTGAGCCTCATTTGATTCCTCTGTAAAGCAGCAATCATCATCCTTAACCCTTCATTCAAGTATCATGAGCATCAAACATGCATCCTGCCTGGCTGGTGACAGGCGCTCACAACAGGAGCTGACTCTGACAGCATGATTCCCATCACCATCATCATGGTGCCGGAGAATCATCTAGATCAGAGACGCACACACTACCATCTGCTGGCCAGTTGCCCGATTTGGTCAATAAAGTTTTATTAGAACACCACTGTCCCTTTGTTACAAACTACCTAGAGCTGCTTCAGTGGTGCAAGGGCAGGGTGAGTAGCTTTAACAATGTGGCCCTTTACAGAAAAGAGTTTGCTGACCCATGATTTAGAAAATGTAAAGTGCTATACCAAAAAAAGAAAGAAAAATGTTCTTATAATTCTGGTGTGTCCACAAAACAAAACAAACCAAAAAAACATAGGGAATTTGTATTTCTTTCCCTACATACATAAAAGCTTGTTGGCACAGTTTCAGATGCAAAGTGGCATTTCAACTGCTGACAGCCAATTCAATCCACTCGATTTTAGCAGTTTTCATCAAAACTGACCACCACTTTGGCTTGAAGACAGAAGCCTTCAAAGCAGTCCGGACCTGAAACGGGAAGGTGCCGAGCGGCTAATTTACACAGGAACCGGGATCTCGCCTTCCTCCTCAGCCTCGGGGAGCATTCCATTCATCTTCACAGCTTTTATGACCAAAGGCAGCAAGGGCTCTTCAAGAAGAGAAGAGAGTAGCATAGTCTTAGCATTCAAACCCAGTTTTCTTCACAGAGGAAAAATAATTCTCTGCATCACATGGGGGAGCTGGGCTGTCCCCACGCTCCGGGCAGGGGAGAAGAACTGAGCGGAGCTGACTCTCCCCGAGCGCCCGTCCGGGCCCCTAGAAATGAAAGTGGGTGGGGGGTTACGTGGAAGCCGGTCTTTGCAGAAAGTTTTCAAGTTTTTGTAGCCCTGTTCTCCCTGCCCTATCTTCACACTGTTAAAAATGCATCTTTCTTTTAGCTGCCTGGAAAGTGAAGGGAGAAAAAAATCAACAGATTTCAATCTCCTTTGCTCATTCTTTGCCCCAACCAGGCCAGAGTCACCTGCGTGGCCCCGAGAAGTCAGTGGCCCGGGGCATTCATTTGAAAGGTTCCGTGAAGTGGGAAAGAAACTCTTAAAAAGTCCTGTCACTGTTAAAAACCCCGAGGCTGACGGTTTGCCCTAGCACAGCTGCGTCTCCAGCACCTACAACGGGACCGGTGAGTTACGCCGAGGAGGCCGAGTGAGGATTCGGCTCGCCGCCTCCCTGCGTCCGGGGGTGAAGGCCGCCTCCCCGTGTCCGGGGGGTGAAACTGCGGAGAATGCTGCCTGCTGGTGGGAAAACAGTCGGGCACGGAGGGAGTTGTGAGACAGAGCTGTTTTCTGCCAAACACCACCAAGGGAACTGGGGGCACCTGGCACACGAGAGCTCTGGGGCTGGCAGGAGGTGGGGGCGGTTCGAGGACGCGGCAGCCCCTCCGAATGGCCCTGGTGGTGATCCTGAGACACACAGGCTCTCGGAAGCTGTCCGAGCAGGTTCTAGCCCCGCTGCTTGTGCTGGGCTGGGGGTTCCCTCAAGGGAACTGAGGACCTCGCTGTTGGTCATCCTGGTAATGTCTGTCCCGGGATGGGCAGAAATGCAGAATGGAGCAGGTGGGGATGGAGAGTCGTCTTCTCCTGGTGGCCCGGACTGCACTGGGCCTGGAGTCGAAGACCCAGGGAGGTCAGAGCAGTCCCAGCTGTCCTTAACCATGTGACAGCCAGCAGGAAACAGGCAAGTAGGGGCAGTGACAGAAAGAGCCGAGCTCCACTCAGGACATGTGTCCTTGCCCCTTGGAGATGCATTCAGGATTGGGAGCCGGGACCCGCCATTAGGGGCAGAGGTGGTGCTTTCCCGGGAGTGGGGGCAGCCATAAACCCAGAGCTGTCCAGACACCCGCACAGACTTGACCCTGGCCTTGGGCAGAGCGGTGCCTCCTCAGCAACCAGGAATGACTCATTTTACCTAAGTGAGCACAGAGGACAGAAGCCAAACTTGTGACCACTCTATGCCTGGTGAGGTCAGGGCATTTAACTCAGGAGGGACATTGACTGTCCCCTAGCAGGTAAAACAGGCAAGAGAGTCCTTCTCCACAGCACGCAAGCCACCCAAGGAGAAGAAGGGTGGCAGGAAGCCTTGCCTACAAGTCTGCATTTGATCAGTGAACACTACGCATCAGAAATGATGATTCCCAGCCTATAGATGAGGATAACTGAGGCTCGCAGAGGCAAGGGAACAGGGCCAGGGAACACACATAAGGCCTTGATAGGACCCTCACACTCTGGCCAACGTGAGGACACCACCATCTCCCATAGCTCAGTGTGGTTATGGGCTTTCTCTCCCCTCTCTCAGCTCTGCTACCAATTATCTATGTGACCCTAAACATCAATAATCTTGCCATGCCTCAGTTTCCCCCTCTATAAAATGGAAGTCAGAGTAATACTAGCATATCATGTGATTGTAAGGATCAAATGAGATCAATAAGGGACTCGGGAAACTTCCCAGGACAGTACATGGACTCAAGGAGTGTAAGCTAGCCAGCCTGACAAGGAGCTTAACAACTACTAGGAAGGACACCTACCCAAAAGAACGGAATGGCTCAAAATTAATTATAAAAATGGATTCTTTTTCCATTTGGTGCTTTACGCTTTTTTAATCCACTCAAACATGCCCCCAATGTGGATTAAGTGAAAACGTTCAGCTCCTTCTCACGACAGAGCTATTGGATCAAAGGAGGTTATTAGCTGAGCTACATAACTCATTTGATTAATTGGCACTGTAATGAGCCAGGAGAAGCGACAAAAACTCAGTGTCACTCCAAGTCCAATTTCGAGTCTATTTCAACCTTTAGAAAAGTATTCCGCTGCAAGGCACTCATGGAGTGTGTCAGGAAACAGAAGTGGTGAGCCAGAGCTCCAGCGAGGGCCGTCGAACCTCAGAGCCGCCTCGGTAAGTGAAGGCACTGCCTGGATAGCAGCAGGGTAGCAGGATCACAGCCACTGATGTCACCAGAGGTGGGTTAAAACACCGCTTCTCACCACTTCTTCTCAATCTTTCTGAGCCTGTTTTCTGACCTGTTGTTGAGGATTAAATGGAAGGATGCATGTGATGCCCAGTCCAGTTTGCGACACGTAGTATGATACCAATTAAATGGTATCAAGTGGATAATTTGTATTTCACAGTTCATTCATTTATTCATTCATTTCTAGGTAAGTGAGCCACTTTGGGGTAAATTTCTACTTGTCCCACATAAGAAAGTTGCTCAGATGAATGTCAGCAGGAATGCTTACATAGAAGCTTAGACAACATTGGTCAAACCCCTGGCTTTGACAAACCTATGAGCAGACCCACTGTGGTTTGTGTCAGGCTCTCAGTGGAAGAGAATAGGCAGGTGATGGGAGGTTCTAGCTCCTTAAACTAAAACAAACAAGAACATCAAGCTATCAGAAGCAAAGTCCCAAGTCTGACTATCAAACAACAAGGGCCATTTCTAAAATGACAGGGCACCCTCAGGCGATGCTCTCCACCAGATGTTTCCCAGATACACCCCCGGCCAATCTGCTATAAACTGAAGTCTTCAGGAGTCATCCCTTAGGACCAAACTGCAGAGCCTTTTTAAGAAACAGGAAGTTTCTCAGCACCACTGACTTGACCCACAAAACTACATCCTCCTGAACATCAGAAAATGGCTGGCTGAACTTGAGAAAGACATTTCCATCAAATAACCAAGAGCGATGAAGGGGTGGGGGTGTGGCAGTCCATGTGTGCTTGTGTCAGGGAGACTCAGAGAGGACTTCCTAATCCCACCACTTTCAGAAAAATAAACATTAATCGTAGTAACTTGAAACAGAAAACTCTCTCTCCAACAGGAATGGCCAATGGGCAGTGCTAAGAAGAAACTCTGAAGATGTTTTGCTCTGTCTTCCTCTATCATATATCAGTCAGTTGCTTCCCAACAACGTGGTCAAGCCTTTGCACATGCTGCTCCTGCAACCCAATTGCCCCTCTTCCCTGTCTGAAAAACTCCTATTCCACCTTCAAAACCCCACATAGAAATTACCATTCTGCAATGTCTTCTCTGAGACACCACAAACCATGCCTCCTCCACTCCCACTGTATTACTTCTTTGGTTCAGTAATTACTTGCTGCTATAAATTACTGTTTTAGAAAGCTAACTCTCTTAGTAGGCTATGAGTCCCTTAAGGCAAAGGAGAGGGTTGATTCATCCACTAATCTGGGACTCACTCATTGATTCAAGCACTTGGCACTAAAGTGGCCCCTGGCATCCCTTCCCTGTCTAACAACAGCCCCCGATTCCATTGGAAACCCAGCCCTCTCCCCATCTGAACGGGGCTCTTCCTCAGCTTCAGCACATGGGCGAGGACCTGCAATTGGTTGAAAAGGGAGAGTGGAAGGAGCCTGGCTCTGTAAGAGTGAACTCAAGACTCTTGCCAGGAATGGAGAGAGAGACATTTTTTACTCTGAATGTGAACCTGGAAGAAACATCATTTGTCCAGAGGTGAACAAAGCCACCGATGACCAGGAGGGAAAAACCCACCCAAGACGTTATCAACCCAGAAATGGTAGAAGCAGGGGCCAGAGAAAAACAGGAGCCTGGTGACACAGCTCACATGCCAAGACTCAGCCAGACTCTCCCTTCATTTCAAGAAATTATCTTTGGGGAGACAATCAGAATAGGCTACACTCTGTTATAACAAGTAAAGGCTGATATCTCAGTGGATGAACAGATAAAGGTCTGTGCCTGCTCTCACAAAATCTGTAGCGGGCCCAGCAGCATGACAGGGCAGCTCCCTTCCATGTGGTGACTCAGGGATCCAGGCCAGTGTCATCCTGTGGCTATGCCACATGGAACACATGGCTTCCAGAGTCACCAGGGCAGGCTGACCCTGGAATCCACACCAAAGCATCTGTGCTTCAGCCTTGATGATGCTCATCACTTCTACTTAGAGCCCATTGGCCAGAATTGGTCACATGGTCCCAACCTAACACTAGGGGAGCCTGGGAAATACTGCAATCCTATTTGTCCAGGAAGAGAGAAATGATATGGGCTTGATAAACAGATTGTATAGTCTCTGCCACAGCCAGTTTTAGCCACGTTTTCTGTCACCTGCAACCAAAGGATTCTCAAATGACACACAGGGAAGAACCCCCTCAAAATGAAATTAACTTCTGGAAGGCGGGCCCCTTGTAGTGCAGGCCTCCCCTGCTAGGTGAGTGTCCTAGGGACCCATCAGCATTTGTGTACCAGCTGGCGTGGTTGTGAGAGGCTACGTTCGGCTTCAGTGAATTTTCTTTGGAGACTCTTTCATCGCATTTGCCCATTGCAAGCTGGGTGATTTACACAAACAACATGCATCATGACAATATACTTGCCCACAACACGCTGAATGTTCAGCAGTTTTTGACCAAAAACGGCATGACCCCCATGCCCCACCTTCCCTGTTCACCTGATATCACCCTGAGAGACTTTCTTTTTGTTTTCCTGGATGGAAAAAAGTCCTCAAAGGGAAATGTTTTGCTGATGTGGAAGAGGTGAAACAAAAAACGTCAGAAGCACTGAAAGGCATCAAAACCAACGAGTTCAAAAACTGGTTCAAGCAGTAGAAAAAGTGTCTCGCTAGGTGCACTGCATCAAACGGAAAGTACTTGGGAGGTGACTGAAGGTTAAACATGTAAGAATAAATGCACAGTGTTTTATAAATGCACTCTGGGTCTTTTTGCCCCCGCTCCCTGCCCCTCGAAAGCAACAGTCAAGCACCAGGATCACCATGGGTGCTGGGAATATAGTAGTGAACAAGACAACACAACAGCTGTCATCAGGGAACTGACAGCCTGGCAGGTGGAGGTGACGAATGAGGGAAACAAGACGACAGGTAACATACAATGCCATGCTGACAGGGGACACAGAGGGTGCAGCAAGATACCTGCGGGTAACTGAACCCAGTCTTTAAGAGTGTGCTGGGATGATCAGAGCAGCCTTCTGGGGTGAGATCTGAAAGATCCGAAGACATCAGCCAGGGAAAATGGGGAGCAGAGGGGCATGGAAGAAGAACTGGATCCCAGGCGGAACACCAACCTGTGTCAAGGTCTGGAGATGAGTGACCAATGTGCCTTTGGAAACAGACAAGCTCAGAGTGAGCAGAGGGGTGTGTCTGAAGAGGAAGTCAGAAGCTGTCATGTGTGTGGTCTTATGTTAACACGTAAAAGTGTGTGATGTTAAAATGGGCCTAGGGCAAAGATAAGCTACCGAAGAGTTTCCACCAAAAACGGCCCAAGCCAACTGGGCCTGAAGTAGTTTTTCACTATTCCACACATTTGCATCCAACTCCACACCTCCCCCTCCTCCCTGTCTCACCAATCAGACCCCCAGACCCACAGTTTTCGATAGCTCCACACTGCCAGTGACAACCCCTAGATGTTACTGGTGGGCTGGGCTCATCAGGCGTGTGGGACAGCCCTGTCCCTTCACCTGACAGATTTCTGAGCACTCAGCCCAACCCCCCAACCAGGATAGTGCCTCCTGTATCTCCTTCCTTCAAAACCAGACAACTCCCTCTGGCAGCCCAGACGTAGCTCCAAGGAGCCACTTCCTGCCTCCAGGAGGAAAGCAAATATAAAACGGGCCCAAAATAGTACGAGTCTGAGGAGCTAAAAACCAGCCACCATAATTACAACTATTTTTATCTATCGCTCAAAAAAGGAGTACTGGATCATTTTCCAAGTGTCTGAGGAAGTTCATCTGCTCGTTCTCAAGCACGCCAGCCTCCCAGGTCAGAGACGCAACCGGAAGTGAGGATGTAACAGAAGTGCAAGCCAAACAGAATGCACGGGGTGGAGACACCGGGCAAAGAGCAGGGCCCAAAGAACAGATGCCCAAAGGCCACAGAGAAAAATCAGAAGATGGACAGGAACAAACATTAACAAGCCTGGGCACGTGGGCATGCCCACCCAGGGGCACGGGTGTCACCTGAAACTGAGCATGGCCTGCCTAGTGCAATGGGTGACGAAAGGCCAAGGGAGTGGGAGACAGAAAGACCTGCCTGGTAGCAAAGGGTCACTGCCAAAGGTGGAACCTTCTCCTATGCTGTACCCATTGGGTCACCTAAGCACACAGGGGACATCCGATGACCACGGGGACACTATATAAGACCTGTCATCTGAGCAAGCACTCTAGTTTGTTTACATCAGGCACTGTGTCTGTCAGCTAGAATTCTTCTATTACCTTCCTTATCCCTGCATGATTCCCTTGGGTTTGACAAATTAATGGCTAGCATGCTTGTCACTGCCTCCGTGGCCCTGGCGCCAAAGCTATCCAGGAAGGTCTGACTGCTGTCTCTAATCAGGCACAAAGAAGTATTAATGAAAAGAGCGCTGACTCCGCCCTCAGACAGTCAGGGTCACATCCTGGTTCTACACACGAAGCACTGTAACCCGGGGCTGGTGACTCATCACCTCCAAGCCTCAGTTTCCCATTCGGAAAGAATGCAGCAAACATTAGACAATCCAATGTAACGCAATTAGCGCAGGACCTAAAAACAGAACAAGCCCTCAACCAATGCTAACCACCACACGACCACCATCATCATCAATGTCTGATGGTTGCTTTTCTTTAAATAAACATCATCAAAAGTCCAGTAGGTCACAGAGTACCAAGCACATGATAGACCCTCATAATGTATTGCTGGGAGAAATTCTCCAGGATCAGTAAACCAGTTTCTCCAACCAAAACAGAAAGGGAGGGGCAGGAAGATGGGAGAACCTGCAGATTAAGATCAACCAATCACAGCACGGAGACGGACTCCATTTAGAATCTTAGCCAAACGTTTGTTTGAAGTGGAAATTTGAACACTCACCAGATACTTGATGACAGTAAGGGCTTATCACCAAATCCCATGTGTGATAATGCTATGATAGGGCTCTTCTTATTTAAAAATGGGCCCTTATATTGTACTAGAGATATATTCCAAAATATTTCGGGATGAAATCAATGTTGTACTTTGTATTTGCTTCAAAATATTGTGAGAAGCCAGGAAAGTAGGAGGATGTCTGATGAAGCAAGACCGACCCTGAGTTGACAACTGTGGCACTTACGCACATGACAGCTCATTGTTCTTCTGTCTATGTTCACATGCATTTGATGGATGCATAACAAAAATATTTTTTTAGAGTTCCCTGGTGGTGTAGTGGCTAGGCTTTGACGCTCTCTACGCCACAGCCTGAGTTCAATTCCCAGCCAGGGAGCTACTCAAAAAACAAAAACAAAAACAAAAAAAAATATTTTTTTAAAACACTGATGGAGCCACCTTTAGGATACAGAGGCCATCGTTAGGGAACCGTTCATTGGTGAACACGGGCACACAGGGACCCACCACACCGATAAGAACCTGCCAGCTATGGTCACACCTCCCTGTCCCCAAACTCCTCAGTTCTCAAGGGCCAGTGCAGCTGTGCTGATGACACAACTACAGTTGACACTAACTAGAATCAAGGTCTAACGCCGAGCAAAGGGCAGAATCGAGAGGCAGAGGAGATGTGGGCTTGGCCATCTGGTATGAATCACATGGTAAGGTTCTTCCTCAGGCAACTGGGAGGAGGAGCACTAAGCAAGGGGTCCCCTGAAAGGTGCTCTGTTAAAAGATGTCCCCCCCTCTTAGATATTGCCATCTGAGATTCACTGGAACTGGCAGGGGTCCCCTTTATAATAAGGCTTTTTACTGATAGTGTGTGTTTAAGAGTTCTTATCTTTTCCAAATACATTCTGAAATACTTAGAAATTAAATGGGATGAAACCTTGGGTCTGCTTCAAAATGCCATGAGAGACTGGGGAGGAGGCAGGACAGAGAGGGAGCGGGATTGGCCAGGAGCTGCTACCTGCTGAAGCAGGGTGGTGGGCACACAGAGGCGGCGCATTATACTGTTCTATCTGGGTACATGTTTCAATATTTCCATAATAAAAAGATGTTAAGAATTCCTTGGAGGCTTGGCCTTGTTAGTCATTCACACTTTAGTAAGAAGTACACCTAGCCCTCTAGAAAAGAGAACTCCTTACCAGTTTTACTCACACAGAACAAACACTTAAACACTCAGTTCTGCTTGGTGAAAAAAAAAAAAAACAAAAAACAAACAAACAAAAAAAAAAACACCTTTCCCCCTGGTTTTAGTCACTCAGCATCATGCCACTAAATATGTAAATACAAACAAGCTCCCATCATACTTTTCATTCTGAGCATCAGTTCAAATTCACCTCAGCTCCAGAGGTCTTTATCCTGAGTGCTTACATGGAATCCAGTGTTTAACTGGAAAGCCCATCCTTCTTTTGCGTTAAAATGACTCTCAGATACACCAAGAGCATCGGAACGCACTGCAGCCAATGAATGAAGCAAGCGCTAGCGGAAGAACTGTTCCCAAGGTCCTCGCTGCTTCAGGGAGCTTCGTGTTTTACTGAGGTGACAGTCACATTCTGTCACCTACAGCGTGTGATTATGGATGCATTTTTTACCAGTTTGCAGATTAAGCTTACTTTTCCATTAATAGTAACACTGCCATCATAATGAGAATACATGTTGCTAATACAGCATTTATGTCACCCATGAGCAAAAATTCAGAGACAAACTACACTCACTCAGTAAATGATGTGAGCATCCTGTAATCTGTAAAACCAAGCAGCAGCTAGCCTGGGAAGGAGTGATGGTCTGTTTGCAGAGGACGGGCAGGTGGTACTGAAGAACAGAGCACACGGGTAGGCAAACAGCAGGGACATGGGGCGGCAAAGCAAGGCCGGGACAGTATGAAAAAGGCAGAACACGGGAGCCCCGGTAAGCAGAGCATGGAAGGAGGGATGAGGGAGATGACACCAAGTGACCATCCACACGTGCAAAGCCGCATATGAGCTCTGGAGGAAAGTAGCAAAAACAGAGTCTACCCAACTACAAAGGAATTAGTGGGCACAGCCAGAGAAGTGGGGAGATTCGGAAGCAGGACAGCTCTGGCAAGTTCAACACGGGGACCACTGGAGAGGTATTGGGGTCCTGATAGGGAGTAAATGACCTCCCGAGCATTTCTGCTATTCTCGTGTAAGTTGGAGTCAGAGCCCCAACAGCCCGGCCTTAGGTCACACATACCACCCCCGGGCCAAAGTGGGGAAGGGGGCTTGGATTACCTCCACCACCAAGCAATGGTGTAGATGTCCATTCCTCCAAAGGACATCAACAGAATACCACCTGTCTACCACAGGCACTGACCAGGTTCTCTGCATTTAACTCTCAAACCTGCCTACTACAATGGCATATGTTACTCACTACCTCCCACTGACGGAGAGGCTGAGGCTTACAGGGGGTCAGCTGGCCTGCCCAGGAACACATGGCAGTAAGTGACAAATCTGAACTCAGTCTGTCTGATATGGAATGCCATGCACCCTCCAAATGGCCAGGCCACAGAAAGTGGTGGCGACGAGATGCAGGATGAGCCCAAATGCCACCACATTTTACATTTTTCTTGATAGCAACTGCTGAAAAAAAATAGAAAAGTCTTTGGTCATGAGTCTAAACCCAAGAAATTGTACTTGAGAGTTAAAGAAGAATCTTAGAACAGATCTATCCATGTCCTCTGATGTCAAGATCTTCAAGAAGGGTGGGAAGTTTACAAAAGAAATTGGGAGTGTCATCACTAAGAATCCCAAAACAAAAGAGAACATTCTAGAAGCTCCAGTTGAGGAACGTCTCTGCTATAACCTCGCATCTGCTCACATGGCTCATCTAGGACCATCACCTCTATTGCTCCCAGGAGAAGGGCGGCCACCGAAGGCAAAGAAAGGAAGCTGAAGGCTGCACACTTAGAACTACTCAATAGTACGTGCTAAATAAGCTGGCAGCACTCACCTGTCTGTGACTCAGAGGCCTCTCCAGGCTCCCTGAGCTAAACTTCCCCCTCAAACTGAGTGCCAGAAAAACGCTTGCCTCCCCTAAAGAACCTCTGTGTGCCCTTAAGGGACATGTAACCCTTCCTACCAGAGCACTCTGAGCTACAGTGGGGCCTTGGTACAACCCCCTCTCAGTCTGGGGTTCCAGAAGTCACATCCAGCTCTCTTTGAACAGCACGCTGAATCCACCAGTAGACTGCCATTCCATTCAGTATTTATGCAGCTCCTACTGCATGCAGGAGCTGTGTTAGAAAATGAATAAATACACGATTACAAAGACAACATTCACTACCCCTCGAGGCACTCCCAGCCTGGCCTTCTAGGACCATTTGCTTCAGAAGCAGGTGATTCCAAGCACAGGAGACATCTCCCTCTTCCTTCTGCAGTAAGGGGGTGTGGGGGACTCTGCGCAGCCCGACTTCAACCTGCTTTCCGGCTCATCTCTTTTCTTTCATTCCCTCAAACATGACGAGTGACTGTGTTCTCTTCTGCCAAGTTCACCTTTTGTTTCCTCAGTGAGCTTGGCCTTCCCAGAGCAGAGCAGAGGATTGTGGGTTTGGGCTCTGGTGCTAGATGGCCTGGGTGATTCAAATCCCGTTCTGCTTCTTACCCACGGAGAAATACTGGGAAAGTTACTTATTTCTCAAAACTCCATCTGAACAGGATTTTCCTCAAGGAATGGTGCAGAGGATGACACGAGCCCATCTATGTAACAGCCTTAGCACGATTCCTGGCAATGCAAGTCGGCACCTGACAGCTAGCTGTGAGTGTTACAGGGGCTGGTGAACAACCAGTGTTTGTACCAGTGCTTCTCCTCTGCCAGGTCACCCTACAGCTGCCAGCATTCTCCTTCCCTTTCTTCCAAAAGCCAACCATCCTAGGGTGTCAAGAACCATTTTCCACTGCAGTCCTGGCTACTAAAAGATGGCTTACATCTTTTAGTGTTGACTTTGGGTTCTGAGTTGTCCGGACACCACACTCTGGTCACTGAGCTCGAATGTAGTGTGCAGTGTACATGTGTATGCCAATGGGTGAGGTGGTTTCAATGCTTTGAGAGACACCTAGAGGAAGAATGTTCAGGAACTCCCTTTTCATTGAGATGAATCACAGAAGAGTAATTTAACTGCTGGGGTGCTTCCAAGTCATGTTACTTAAATTGAAATGTTTCTTCTTCCTTTGCCCTTCTGACTTGGAGGGAACAGCAAATCAACTGTCCCCCCACAGTCCTTCATTACTTCACTCCCACATGTGTTTACAACTCCTTCTTGGTAAAAGCCAACCAATTCATTAATCAAATGACAGACAAGCATCACAGAGAACGTTGTAAAGGGCTCAATGGATGCCAACACAGAGGGTTCAGTCAACAGAGGGTTTAGCACAAGTCCTGGTGTAATGAAATGTTAATGACATTCACAGAGGAGCAAGCACTGACAGAGCCTCACTTCGCAAACAAACAAAGAGAAATCAGTCGGAGTAGTCAATGTCCTCCCATTGGAGGACCATCTCCGCTTGCACCTCACAGGTCAGCACGATGACTAGAGCCATCAACCCTACAGCTGCGGGGTGAGGGAATCCATGAGAAAGGGGAAGGAAGGAAGTGAAGACCAGCGTGTGCTCTACACGCAACCATGGCCCGCTCCGACGGGGCAGTTCACCGGTCAACTCCAACCAGAGGAACCGCAGAGGGAACCTGACGATAGTTGGACAGTACGGCTGTGTACCTGTACGTGTGTGCATACAAACACAGATGACTTGAAATAAATAATGCAGCCAAATATGACTACACACACCTCCATACATTGTGTGTATTACTTACCTAATCAAAAACTTAGCCTCCAAGCTTTACCACTGAGTAGGGTCATAACTAACGATTTCTGATAAGAACACTATCGTATCAAAGAAGTACCTTTTCTCATTTAGCAAGAATATTCTTATCAGACATCAATGATGAACGTTATCAAACAACTTTTTAGTACCTATCAAGATCAATATCTCCTTTGACCTATTACTGAGCTGCTTGATGAATTTCCCAACATTAAGCCATCCCTGACATCCTAAATAAATCCCACTTGGGCATGGACTGTTCCTTTAATATGTGAATTGGATCGGTACTGTCCTTCTAGAATTTTTGGCCTCTAGTATTGTTTCTTATACCACCTTTGTCAGTTTCTTTTTAATATCGAAGTAAAACACACTTGAACCAAGATACAGAGGTACAGGTACACAGATACAGATATATAGACATAGGAATAGATGTAGGTAATGCTTTAAGAAAATACTATATAAACTACGAAGGGCTTTTGTGTATACCTTGGGGTTTCCTTGAAATCACCATAAAAGTCCAGGCTTGCCGCCTTCCGGGGAAGCAGTTCTTTAATTACTTTTACAATTTTCTTCCCCAGGTTTTTCGGTACCCTTCAAGCAGTGGGGCTTATTTTGATGACAAACGTTATCCTAGTAAACAGTCCATCTCAGCCACGTTTTCACATTTATCAGCACAGAGTTGTATGTGGTATTCCCTCCTGTTTTTATTCTTCTCCAAGGCCAAGGGTATGTGTGTTTTCTTGTTTTGAACATTACATACTTACGTGTTCTCTCTTATTTCCAGGCCAAAGGTACCCAACCTTTCAATTAAATGACACATTAAAACAAATCAGCTCCCAGTCTTCCTTACCAGGTACGACGCTCTGGTCGTCTTGCTAACGCCTGTCTAATAGGCGGTGTCTTCTTCTGCAAAGTCCCCAAAGCAGCCGCAGGCACGAAGGGACAGACCCCACCAGCCTTACCTCGATGAGCTTTCTCTCATAGGAGCTGGCCAGTTCCTCGGCGACCTCGCCTGGCTTTTGCTCAGTCACCGTGACTTCTCCGTCAACGTTCCAGAGATTGGGTAGAACTTTAGGAAAAGAAAGACATCCGTAAACATTTTAACAGTAATAAAAAATTATCCTCCCAGAAAAAAAGACAAAAATCTGCTTTTCCAAATGGCTTCTCCAGAGAGAAAGCTCTTTTTAAGGGCAAAAAGAATCCCAATTACTAATGACTGCAACACTGCAGGGTTTTCCACACGAGGGCAATGAAGTGAGTGGTAAGCTGTACTTAGAAATGGAAGCACTGTCACCGAGAACAGAGGCACAGGAGTCCGGGGAGTAGCCTCGCCCTCCACTTCCCACTCCAGGGGAAATCGGATAATGCACTCGCATCTTCCATACTGGTCAGAGTTCTTTCTCTGGCAAAAAAAGTTCTCCCGGGAGGTGGGGCCCGCCCACGGCCCAATGGGCAACCGTCGTGGGAGTCGGCAAACATGTAGAGCCAGTAAAAATTAGCATCATAAACTGTGCTTATAGTGACAGCAAGGCAGCTTCTGGGAAAAACTCTAAAACCAATGCAGAATGGCCCCAATGCAAGGACGCCTTAATGAAAGACTGGCTCTCAAGTCAGCGCGAGGGTGCTGGGGGCCGAAGCTAAGAGCAGACGACAGGCCACGGAGTTCCAGTTAAAGAAGCTTTGACTTTAAAGAACAGACACTCACCAGGGTTTTGCATGTGCAATGACATTTATTTGCAAAACATTTCAGGAAGACAAATGATTGAGAAGTGGGACTTGGGTCTGTCTTGAGATAAGAGAGGGGTTGGCATACAAGGGCTGTCCGGAAAGTTCCAGCCATGTCACATGAGAAACAGAGGCATTTATGGATGGGTTTCTTCGGGACAGCCCTCATACAGTACAATCTCAAAAAATATTTGTTGGAATTATCTGGCTCATTTCCAGGTTTTATTCATTTACATATGACCGATAGAGGTGGGTAAATAAGGAAGACCACAGGGCATTAGTCCAGGTATGACATGAGAGAGGCCTGAATTAGCCTTTAGCCTTTAAAGAGGTTTGTCACTGAAAGCAGGGAAACACAGTCAACCTCAGGGCAGTGGGAGGACCTGGCACAAACTGAGTAAGTAAAACACAGGTTTTATTAAATGTTCTTGAACATAATATGTTCTCTGTGCTCTCTAAAGCTAATCGAACAGAACTGAATCCCACCCCAGAGAGCTTTCCTATGTGAAATTAAAAAATTAAAAGAAAAACTTCCATAAAGAAATAGCATGGTAGATATCAATAGGCCTTCCTACTTTTAGGTCTATATCCCTATACACCCACTTTGTAGAGAACAGTAAGTAAATAAAAACTGGAATGAGTCAGATAATTCCAAGAAAAGCAGAAGAAGAGCAGGAAAGAACTCCTGCATCAGCAGTAAGATAAAGGTCCAGTGGATCGTGCTGCGACACGATGAGGCCCCAGTCCAAGAGTCAAGTCCACAGACCCAGCTTCCTGTGTTCTGGGGCGGGAGACACCTGGCCGCCCTGATCAAGTCTGATGAGAGGGTAAGAGGCCCGAGAAGACTCTCAGGCTAGCCCTTCAGCAACCAGGATTTGAGACACAAGGACACGGGGGGAAAGGGGGAATGCTGAGTGATATGGGGGTGGCTAAGCCCCAGCTCAACCTTTAGCCCTTCCACTACGCGCCCACCGGGCCACAGCTAGTTAGGGCCCCTGAATGACAATACAGAACGTACTCGAATGAAACCCGAAGTTCTCCCCACCAGACACCGCTGTAGGGGGTGACCCAACAACCTGAACCCTGAGGTAAGTATTGAGAAAAACCGGAAAGGGCTTCCGGATTCCGGTTAAAGCAGGAAGACTGAACCCAGGAACTTCCATTCACATCCTCTTTAGAATTCCATGAAAATGCCAACTTAAAATTTCTTTCTTCAGGCCTTGCCCTTAAGGAAAAAAGAGAATGAGAGAGGAGACAAGGCGACAATAATTTTAGAAGCTGAGAAGCAGGTGGATAACTGGCACCTAACTTGACAGACCTGAGAAAATGTCATTCTCAGCTTCAAGTGGGCACCACCAACCACCAAAATGGAACGAGTTGCAAAAGGCTGATAAATTACAGGACACCCCAGGAAGTAGAGGCGAACACGGGGCTAAGAAGCAATTAACAGAAAAGACGTGGGGTTTATTTTCTGGAAAAGGTAAAGCAGTGGATCTGGACGGAGTTGAAGGCAACGATACCGAATTGAAAATAGATGAGAATAAAACATGCTGAAATGCTGAAGTTCCTCCATTCTCTCCCCCCGACCCCACAATTCTCAGAACAGTGGGCAGCCAATACACACCTCCCAGCAAGGGAACAGAAAGCATTTTCCTGGAAACCTAAGCAGCTGATGAGACTAATTTGGGGGGACTCTCCAGTGAAACAGTAAGGCCAGGTCATCCCACCAAGAAATGATCCTGTAGTTTTCAACCAGCTTTTTAGTTCCTCACTGCTGCTCTGAGTAGACGGCCAGAAATCGCTTTCCATTTGAGACAAGCACCTAAGATGAAACATGGGGGCCAGAATGAACAGACAGGGAAAAACAACTCATAGGAGAGAGACACAATTGAGGGAGAAGAACTCTTCAAAAGCAAACCATCAGTAATATTCCGAGAGAGGGAGAGAGACAGAGAGAGACAGAGGAGAAGCTGGGAGAGCTGAGAGACAATAACAAGGAGATATTTACAAGAATAAAAGAACACATGGAGAGCAAAAAGCTCTTTTCTACAGCGAAACTATGATAGCAGGGATGGAACATGAGCTACCAAGCTGAGGAGGCTGAGAAAATTCCCAGAAAATAGAGCCGATGGAAAACAAGAAACGACACAGAGTTACCACATGAGAAGACCTCAAAAATGGGTGTGAAAGAACATAGCACAACAATGAGGAAACGAAATGTACTATTCCAGAAATGTCCCGGAACCAACAGACATGCGTACTGAGATGAAGAGCTCCAACAAGCAGCCAGCATTATGGCTGATCCACAGTTTGTACCTGCTGGTCAAGTTCTAGAACATGGGACACAGAGACAAGAGGGCACAAACTTCCAGAGTAGAAGCAGAATCTTACAAAGGACAGGATCAGAAATGGCGTAGGATTCTAAGCAGCAACTCTGCAAGCTACAAAACAAGGAAGGGACGTCGTCACGTCCTCGGGGGCGTTGTCTCCACGCCAGAATTACATGCCGAGCCCAACCACGTGAGAAGTTGGGAAAGACATTTCCAGAAATGCAACCTCTCAAAAATCTGACCTTTCACCAGAAAATAACATAAATAAATAAATAAATAAAAATAAGAAATCTAGTTAGAAGAAAACACGTTCCATGAAATTGGGTCTCCAACACCAACATGAGTGAGAAAATTATTTCTAACAACCAAAAGGTGAAAACAACACACCCGGCCATGACAGATGATTGATGGATGGAGAAAACATGTTCTAGCCATATGATGGAATATTACTCAACCATGAAAAGGGATGGCGTACTGAAACACCTGCTACAACACAGACAAACCTTGAAAACATCAACTGCGTGAAAGAAGGCAGGCACACAAGGCCTAGTACTGCACTATTCCATCTGTACGAAATGCCCAGAACCAGTACTGGTTTCCAGGGGCGGGGGAGCAAAGATGAGAAGTGATTGCTAATGAGTATATAGGGCTTCTTTCAGGGGTGACAGAAATGGCCCGGAATTAGACAGTGGTGGTGTTTGCACAGCCTTGTGAATGTACAAGAAACCACTGAACTGTGCACTTTCAAAAGGTTAATGGTGTGGTATGTGAATTGTACCCAAATGAGGAGCAGCAGCCCCTACAGTGACAGCAGCCGTGAGTTGGAGGGAACAGGGCCACAGAGCAGCCAGGTTCCTCCAAGTCACAGTGGGTCTGCGGGCTCCAGGAGGGGCCACCTTGGGGTGAAACTGACCGGGACAGCTTCTGAGCACACTGCGGATCTGCACCGCACAGAGCGCTCGCAGTCCCAATAGCATTAACGATACAGAACACCAACCAAATTTTTTTTTAAGTTAAGTGTTAACACAAAAGAAAAGAGTTGTGCAAAAATGATGATCATGTACCTCACGGCTTAGCCTTCACTTCTGAAATCTGAACGGGCGGACACTGAAACTGTGTTTGGTAGAAGCACAAAGACTCCGACTCTCAATCAGAACTATTTTTCCCGGTCCAGAAAAGCAGGGGGGTTGTTAGTACCACGAGCAGGTCCTTCAACTGTGGGGGACACAACATAGTGTCTCACTCCTTGCAGCCTGCCGTTACTGTCTGGAGTTGCCTGTGGTAAGTCATCCGAAATAAGCAGACATCAGGCTGGTCTCGCCAGCAGGCACCGGAGGACACCTCGGGTCTTCTACCTAAATTATTTTAAGCACAACGTCAAACACCGCGGAGAGCGGTACAGCGAACAGTATTACGAGGTTACTGTTTCGCTTTCAATTTGAAGGAGCTTAGCATGACTCCAGATGCAAACAGTGGGAGATGCTGGTGGTGACAGAGGAGAAAGAGCCGCTTCCAATTCAGAGACGATTCCCTCGAACATGCTAATGGACAAAAGGAATTGTACCAGGCACAGTAACAGCAGGCCAGGCTCTTGTGTGATGAGAAATCTGGGACACGTTAAGGTTCCAACAGACAAGGATCCCTACGGGACAACAGGTGCGCGGTGATCCAGCACAGGAAACAGCCTTCATGATAACAGCACCCCCATTTTCCATGAGCTCACTGCAAGGGGTGAGCATGGTGAACAAAACAGCATGGGCTCCGCAATCAGACGGGTACCCGGGGCCAGGTTCGGCTCCGCCACTCACCAGTGAGCAACCTTGAGGAAGTCTCGCATTTATTCACTCAACAACTGGCTGCTAAAGGTTCTAGACAGTGGAGATACACGGGGGAGTGTGTGTGTGTGTGTGGGGGTGCCAATACACTCAAGTGGGGGACTCGGAACATAAAGAACTATTTAATACGCTAGGCTGTGGGCAGTGCTAAGGGCGGGTTCAAGTACGAGAGAGATGGTGGAAGAGTCCTAGTTAAATAAAGGGGAAGGGAAGGCCTCATCGAGGGGTACCGCCTGCACACCTCTGCACGGGGTCGCCACTGCAGAGAACGGAGGGTGGCGGTACTGCAAAGGGTGGAGCCAGCAATACCAACCCCAGGCTGTCTGACTTCAGAGCCAGTGCCCTTCCGGAGTTACCACACTGCCTGCCTGCCATCGGGTCCACTCACCACTGAGGCACCAATTTCCACTGGTGACCGACTCCAGGGCCATGGGCTAAACAAAAACTCCAAAGGAAACCCTCTTCCCCACGTGCCTCTCCCCTTCTCTCTCTCTCACACATACACACATACACACACACACACTCTCTCTCTCACACACACACACAC